>OOFC01000145.1:0-11340 GCA_900323345.1 Pseudochromis fuscus
AGTCTTGTGTTTATTTATATCAATATTAGCTCCACAGCGTCGTGGCTGTTTAAAGATGTCTGTTGCATGTTTCTAGCTTCATTTGGTTTTTTTATGATGCAAGTTTCAAAGATGGATTTTTTCATATTCTGGATCATATTATCTGAAATTATTCCTTTATCCGGATCAATCTTTGATATATTGTAGACCATGTTAGAAACTTGTCCTGTATTTTTTTTCAAAGTGTCTTGACCATTTTTGGTGGAGTCATATGCAGAAATGTGGCATATGGTCCTATCTCCCAATGGTAAAGAATCCTTCAAAAAATTCCTGGATCCAGACGGTGATTCGGATCACTTCCAAAATCTAATCATTTGTTCCTCATCCCCATCTGGACAATCCCTGAAAATTTCATCGAAATCCGTCAGTAACTTTTAGAGTTATTTTGGAAACCAACAGACAAACCCCGGCAAAAACATAACCTCCTTGGTGGACTTAACTAAACTGTTATAGTAGCAAGTTAATGCAAAAGAGAAAAAAGTTTGCAACTCATGAAAAGTAATAACATTGTTACCTCTCATGCCTCATTCACTATAAGCTACAGGGGGTTAATACAAGCAAGCCTAACAAGCAGAAAGCCTCAGCAGAAAATGAACAACGTGTAATTAATATTAACAAACACTATCGTCTACATTCTTGTGTCTAGACTTGCGTCATCCCATTATAATCTCTCCTCCTTAATATATTAGAAATCCAATCATCAGCAAATTCAAAGCACCTCATCAATCTGTAATAGCTGTTGTGATGGAGGTGCTGATACACTTTCTGCTCCCCAAACTTCTCCTTTTCAATCAGTGACTCATCCATTCCTAACAACCCATCTGTCCGCGTCCTACTTCCAAACAGCTGCAACCGCAAAGACCTACATGACAACTACATCAATTTATACCCTGTTTACTCCTTTTATAGGTCCTTTTAAGCTTGGGGACCTTTGCTACTATCTTCTGTCTCTGTCACTGCGCAGTGTGAGATTCATCACACACTTTCATGTTGATGTTACAATAAATCAGGGGATTAGTTGACTTTAATGGAGTACAGAAGGAAGCAAAGTGGACTGTGTGCCAGCTTCTAATTACACAAGGGAGAGGGAGGCCAATCTGTTCCTTTGAAATTGCTCTGCTCCTCTATGACTCTGATAGAAAAGGTCAGAGGTAAATTTTAGTGCACGGCTGAAAATGACACCTGCCCTTTGCCTATTTTGATCGCCTCACACACCACTGGGTGATTGGCATTCTGGGCAGGGTGTGGACTCTCTGAAAAACTCTTTCTCTCACTGCACACACCAGTGTGTAAGAAGCAAAACCAGTTAAAGAAAAGCTTTAGCAACTAGCTTTCACGTTGTCTTTGTGTCTTCGTTATGCAACAGTTTATGTGACTTTATTTATTAGGACCCTGCTCTGCTTTAGTTCTGCTAAGTGTAGTCTCTGGGCAGAACCACTGAATGGAGCTGAATAGTCTTTTCAACCACCTACCCTCACAGGGAATACATAATGAATATAGCTCTGTAGCTGGGGTAATATTTATCTTTATATGGTTTGAGAATATGGAACCGATTTCAAAATAAGAGAATTATAACATCCCCACTGATAAAACTTGCACGGCCTTTAAGTTGGCTGAAGTTTGACCAACATAAATGAGCAATCCACTGATCAATCTATGGAAAGAATCGCAGGCACACAGAAGCCAAAATATCTCCCAAACAACCTGCAAAGTCTTTACCCCCTGGTTTGCGTCTGAGAAATGTGGCAGGAGATGTACCTGTAATCTTTTGGAGGCCTCAGGATACTTCTTAATTGTTGCATACAGCTGTTTCTCTGAGCTGAATCATCTTCATAGGACAGGAGAAGGGTTACCACATAATTCATAGAGGAGTTATTGGCCCAATAATCACCATCAGAGGTTTCATAGCGAATGACAAACTCAATACGAGAGCCGTGTGTGAGATAAGGTGGTGCAAAAGACAGCTTGAAGGTGAACTGGTCAGTGGCCCCATCGTGAGATCCCTGGACGTACTCTGCTGGGTGATCAAAGTAAGTACCCCAGCTGTCCATGGTCGATCTGATATAAACTGCTTTGTGGAAGGAGATGTTCAGGACTCGTATTATCCCGCAGAAGGCGAGTGGCTCATCATCCACTGGGGACAACCGCTCCACCTCCACTTTATTGGCGTGCACAGCCTGCAGCAGGGCACTGCCGGCGGGCGCATTAAACTCTGGGTGCACATGATAGGTCGGCTCTCGCTCTGGCTTTCGATACTTTGCCTCCTCTTCCTCCCACTTTGCACTATCCTCTTCCTCGTCCGAATCAAAGGCAACAAATTCCTTCACATCCACCAGATCACCACCTGTTGTGTCGGCAAATGACACTCTTTTTCCGGCGGACAGCGCCAAGTGGATCCGCATATACTCAGCAGTCTCGTCGTAGATGGACGCGCCTCGCTTTCTGGGCACCGGGGAGCATCTGGGGATGAGGCGCACGTTCTCGGTGTCATCCTCTTCTTCATCATCATCATTATTACTATGATTACTATTATCCTCGGCGTCTGTGGATGACCTACTCTCTGACTTGCCAGTTTTAATCGTAGTGAAAAGGCCCTCCTGACTCGGTATGGTTAAAAAAGACATTTCTGCAGACTAAAGGAAGCTGTGCGCTGAAAAGAGTACATATGGCGTCTCCAATAAACGCTACCAAATACTCATGGTTTGCGCAGCAGTGGCCAGTGTTGATCCAGCGCAGTCCCTGCGTTACGCACGGAGCCTCTTCAGTCAACGTGTGGCGTTAAATGTCAGCCATGGAAAACTTGTCTTTAGTGCCAGCCCTTGTGATAGTGTATCCCCCCGGTTAACATGACTTTATGCATCGCAGTTTGGCCGCTGTCGTAGAAGCAGCAGCCTCTAATTTTAGCACTGACCTACCGGGTTTTCCATGCCCCAAATTTGTTTTTAAGTTGGTATAATCCTGCGACTCCCCCTTGTTCTGTTTGGTTCGGGCTGGCTGGGCGCCCACTGCTGGAGATAGGGTATACATTAATATCACATCAGCTAATTTCCAACATTAGTAAGACATAACACCTTGAAAAAAAAATGTATAGACAGTATGTGTATTTACTGAAAACTATGACACCACCAGATAGAAATTAGTATTTCAGAATGGAACTTGAAGTACCCATGCAGCAAACCTCGATTCATCACATGGTTAGACTATGACACATCATGTTATTCCATCTTGTGCAATTTCATTCGATGGAAATTTGTCAATCAGTTGTAACTGAATGTCATTCCGGTTGTTTTCCACCAAATGTGCCTTATCTGAGAAAAACAGCAAGCCCCAAATAAAACTCTGTCTAAGGAAAACATGAAAATATACAAATATGACTTTATGAGGCCTAATCTTTATTTGCTATGAGGGCATCTCTTAACTGACTCTTGGCCTGATCTGATGTATATGAGCTTTGCTATATGATTGTTTTTTCTATACCCAACCTCCAGCAACAGCTGGATGTGGGGGAGAGCTGTACAAGCTTGATTAGGAAGCTATTTATAGCTGTGCCTCCAAATGTTTTCTGTGAATAGGCCCAAACCCCATCCTACATTTGAAGCCGTGTTAACCACCATCCAGGTCCCTGTTTACGCCTACAATAAATTTATATGCAAACAAAGCAAAGACCTTGTTGACATCTGGACTGTGGTGTGATTGTGTTATTAACTATATATTACCTTATAATTAGCTGACCTGCTCAGGAGATAATCAAACAATTACAGCGTTTAAAATAACCTAACTTAAAGGCTGTTTTGGTGTTATTATGTAAACGTCTGAGCGATATTTCACATTTCCGTGGCGCTATGATTTTCTCACGACACTGCACTTGCTGCGCAGTAAAGCCGCTGCTACAGATAGATTACCGTGTAAACACACCCTTGTCGCGGATTGGTAGAGCCGTTTAAGCGCGGCGTGCCGCAGCCAATCAGCGCATTGTTTTTCTGTCACGTCGTTGCACAGATAGTAAGCTAACAGATAATGGAAACATAAACTAATATAAAGAACGCGGATTGTAGGCCAAAGGCGATATAGCACGGGAGCGTGTGATTACTTGGACCGAGTCTTTCTTGTTGGGATTTTATTGGAGAAAATGTGGCGCGCTTATCGCCGCGAGGACACGAGAATCGGGTAACGCAAGCTAACTCACGTTAGCAACAGCCTGCTAATTTTAACGTTCCGCAAGGCCGCGGAGAAACACGAGAGCTGCTTCCTGAACGGGGTCCATTGAGAATGTAGGATTGCACTACGATCCAAGAATTGAAATCCAAGCAGTGAACGGAGCAGCCGGTTCAGTGGTGTAACTTATTGCATTTAAGTTTGTTTTTATAAGAGCTTTCGGGCTACCTAGCTTGTTAGCTATTTAGCTAGCTAGCTAGCATGAGTGAACTGACGGACTGCAAACAGTCCGCTGACTCCGCATCGAGGAAACGGTGCCCATCACCCGACCAGGATGAAGGCAACGCGATTCCCAGCAAGTCCCTAAAAGTAAGTGACGAGTCAAAGGAAACGGAGGTGACTTCGGAAAGTTGTAAAAACAGTGAAGCTGAGAGTAAAGAAGCAGCTGGGAGCAAGGGCCAGTCAAAAAATAGCGAGGAGGACACAGCTGCTGTGCCAAGAGATCAGGGTTCAAAAGGCAAGGATGGCACCGGTACGCAGCCTGTCAACAGCTCCAGTGTTGACGGCCACGGTGCCAGCAACGTCGACAAGCCACAGCCCTCAGATGTACATGGATCTACAAATGCAAAAGAAAAAGCAGAGAAGACAGTAGGAGCAGGGCAGCAACCCTCAACTCCTCTGGACCAGTCCGACTCAGCAGCCATAGCAGCTGCTGAGGCACTTGCCAGTCTCACAGGAGGAGATGGAGAAGACAGCCAAGAGACTCCTTGCTCTTCTGAGAAGGTGAAACATGTGAAACACGGGGGGAAATTTAAACAGCGTGGGGCCCACCAGTCCTCAAGAGTGGGCTCTAAAACACAGGCAGCGGCAGCAGATAGCTCCACGTCTGTGCATAGTACTGATAGAGAAGATGCAGATGATATTCCTGAAGCAGATGAAGGTGATGAATCCGTATCTGGATCTTCCTCCACACCGAGCTCCTCTTTCCCATCAGACAACGAGGACAATGATGATGGGGAGTGTGCCATTGTGTCAGTTAAGATGGCCCCGGAGATGAGGCAGTCGGTGGCTCTCCTGGCACAAGTACAGATGAGACTGGAAGCTCTTGAGAAGAAAAGTGCCCGACTTCACCAACGGCTGGAGCTCAAGATTAGTCGTCAGCGGCGCCCACACTTGGATCAGAGGAGCTCCATCACAAAAACTATCCCTGGATTTTGGGTGACAGCTGTATCCTTAAAATAGCCAACGCCACATTCTCTCTATTCCTGCTTTGTGTTTGAGTATTTGAAATGAACGTGTGTTGAGTTTTTTCTTAACTTTTTGAACCAGCTGTTGAACCATCCTCATCTCTCAGCTCACATTGACGAGACTGATGAAGATGCTCTTAGTTACATGACCGATCTTGAGGTAGGACATGTTGGTGTTGTGTTCTTACAATTTTGACCACTGCATATGCCTTGCAGCACAGCTCAGACTTTCTCTTGTGTCTTTCTCACAGATTGAGTCTTTCAAGAATAACAAACTGGGTTACAGGATTCGCTTTCACTTCCGACGGAACCCCTACTTCCAGAACAACATCATCATGAAGGAGCTGCACCTCGGGATGGGAGGTAAAAATAAACACGTCGTGCTTAAACCAAGGCATAGTTGTCATACATAATTAATGGACTACAGTACACAATACAAAGAGTCAGAGTTTGCATCTTCCCACTGTAAGTGTAGCATATATGGAGGATAGTGTGGTGTCCATACCAAAACCAGAATAATGGAATTTGCTGTGTACATATTGTTTTTCAGCAAACTCATCTGAAACATTAAATTACATAATATTTTGGAGCTAAAAATGACGTATAGCAAAGAAGTTATTTTCTGGAACAACTACCTGAAAGTATATAGAGTGAGGAGTCGATTGCCAGAAAACTGAAGACAAAGCTCAACAGACTTGTCAAGCAAACACCCACATTGTTCAAAGAGTGCAGCTGTAAAACAGACAAAAAGAAAGCAGCAACTGCAGTATTCTTCCAACATTATCTATAATTGTGGACAGAGAATACAGTGCATATCATGCAAACATCATGTGAAACACTTAAGAGGTCCATATGTTTAGTGGTCATGTAACCTGAGTTTCTAAACATGAGTTGTGATTTTATTTTGAGGCTAAGACCTACATAAAATTCTGGATCAACTTATTCTGGCTGCTGATGTTCTCAGGATCTCCCATGTCGTTCTCCAACCCCATCCTGTGGCATCGAGGACACAACCTGACGGCCCACAGCGAACCCAGGAAGTCATCACGTGGGGTTTACGAGACTTTTTTCAGCTGGTTCAGTGACCATAGCAACCCAGGACAAGATGATGTAGCACAGGTACATGTAACCACACGATCATATGAGGAAATGCACATCATGTTTGTTTTAATGCTTTGATCTGTCAACTGCAATCTCCGTTTTTTTTTTAAACCCATGTTACTGTAGTGAAGTGTAGTGAGACATGCCGACCGGTACCTGTCTGTCAGTGAAATGTTTTTGTTTATTTAACATTTAATCTTACTAGACAACCATTAATTCCTTTCATGTAAACTGGAACAAAGTCCAAATTCTTTAACGAAGTTGGATTTAGTGAGTGAAATAACAGATTTACAGCGTGTCAATACAATCAGTAATCTTGTATGTGTACATGTGGTATATAATATTCAAACAAATGTCTCAGGTCAGCAGGAATATGAGTATATAAATGGTATATTGAAACATTTACAACATATTGACTTGTAATGTTTTGACTCTGGCTTTGTGCTGCTGTTTAGATACTAAAGGACGACCTGTACAGAGACCCTCTGAGATACTACCTCACTCCTCTCTGGGAACCGAGGGAGAACGGCAGGTAATCAAACGTGTATTTAAGCTACTGACACATGTGACATGTGTCATTTACAGTCGGTGGACAAACCACTTATTAAGCTATAAATTCTAGAAATATTCTCAGCCCCAGTGCCTTGAAATTATAGTTTATGTGTAGATTTTAACAGTCCCTCCGCCCCCGACTGTGGGTACGACCAGGTGGACTGCACACTGAAACAACTGCTGTTAACATAAACTCAGCTGTGTGCACATGTCTCTGTTTTTATTCATTAATTCATTGATTTATTATTTTTTCCCCTTTTTCTCCTGCAGTGGCACCGGAGCCAGAGCAGCTGACAACGGCAACGGAGACGAGTGTGTGGTGATCTCTGACTCGGATGATGAGCCCGGTGAGGAGACCGGTGAAGCTGAGCAACGCCACACTAGGGAGGAGGAAGAGGAGGAGGAGGAAGATGAAGAAGAAGAGGAAGAAGAAGAGGAGGGCAGGGCGCCAAGTGCAGGTTAGTGCACATGCAGTTAAAAGCCCAAATGTACAGATACACAATTTAACCTCCTTTTTTTTTTTTTAGTTTATTTTGGAAAAGGATGGCAGCAGATGGTTTTCTGTTTTCAAATGATCCTGTTTTTTTTTCCTTATGTTTTTAAATGAGAGGCTGATTAGCATTGAGTTCATTGGGTTTTGTTGTAGCTGCAATATAAATGTCTGAGTGATACGGGCTAAACTGAATAGACAAGAAATATCTCCTCCTCAGATGAGAGCCCAGAGGAGGAGGATGATGGTGGAGAAATTGTGATTGACGGTAAGACATCACTCTTAACAGCAGTGTTACAAATTCACCATTATCACAAGTAATCAGTGGGAAGTTGGGCAAAGTTGACAGTTCATCTTCTTTCTCATTTATTATTTTTTTTATTTCTTATTTTATTTTTGTTGTTGTTTATTTTAGTAGAGAGTAGTTGGGATGATTACAACCAGATCTTAAAATGAAATCTGTCTTATTTTTGTCCCGTAGGCTCTGATGACAGTGACCAGGAGGAGGAAGAGGAGGAAGAGGAGGAGGAGGCAGCAGCCTAAAAGAAGGGGGAGTGCAAAACAGATGAAGTATATGTTGAAGGAGGCGAGTCACCATAGGGACCAGAGACGAGGAAGATGAAGCGGATGCTTAGTTGAAGACGACTAATAGAGCAAACAATGAATCCTTCTTCCTGATGTTAGTCATTTTTATGCACAGAACATGAGTTTTGGTTGTTTTTTTATACCTAAAATACACAGAAGCATTTTAAATCAGGGTTAACTATAATACTAAAGCCAAGGCAGCATGTGTCCCCTCTATTTTATACAGTCGGTACTGTGTATTCTGATGTACTCTGATCCACTTTTTGCAATCATTTTTTTTTTTCTAAACAGGTTCTTGGGCAACTCACACCTGTTAGCTCATACATTTAGCGTTCCTCTGTTTCACGAGGACCGTTGTGCAACAGCCTGATTTTGATCGCCATGACTTGGTGGCGTCGATATTTGCATTGCAAATTCTTTTAACTAGATAACACTGAAACCTGCAGAAGCATTATTAGAGAGCGTTTCAAGGTGAAGAAGTAGTTTTGAGATGTTGTTTAGAATTGACAAGTGACAAAGCAAACATGTCACACGCTAAATTGAATAGTACATTTCAGAAGCACTGAGTACTGAACCAAAATTTGTTCTCAGGGATGATCATGGTGGTAGTCATGTTGAAAGAACCTTACTGATGTTCAGACATTTACACACTCTGGTAACTGTTGGTTGTGTATAAAGAAATGTGTACTCTACTGTAGTAAATAGGAACAATTATTGTTTTCAATAGACTACCTGTGTTTTTCCCTATTCTACATGTTCTGTCTCGTTACACGCCAACCTACACCCCGTTAACAATCTGTAAACCATCTCTGATGTTTAAAATCATGCGTAGTTTGACCAATGTTTCTGTGGATTCCTACATTTTTATAACACACTTCTACAAGAAGTCGACTTTTGAATTTTCTTTGGATCTTAACTTAATTTGAATTTGCTGTCTAAAACATTTAAGGTTTATTTCCTTGTAATATTTTGAAGAATTTGTGTTATCTACTTAAAGCTATGGTATTTATTACATTGTTTTTCTACACATCCACATCATGGCATGCCTGTGAGCACGAAATGTAAGACGGGACGATTACATTACCTACGAGGCTGTGTAGAGGAAATAATCTGCTGTGCACAGTGTCAGTAAATGTTTTAATTCACAGCAACATCATGGGGTGCACTGTAACAAACCTAGTATTTGTATTTGCTTACTTTTCTTAGCAATGAACCTGTAAATAATACTTCAGCATTGTCTTTTGGATAAGACAATATGACATGTTTAATCCATTGATAAATTTATCAAATAATCTGGAGGTTTTTTTCATAAACATGATCAGAAAGTTATATTTTGTGTGCTGTGTTTTATAGAACACTGTAGTTTAAGACCTGTTTGTTGCTTTGGTTGATTCTGTTTGCTTAAAGATAAATGTCCACCTTTTGGCTCAGACCTAATAAAATAGACCGTTGTTTCACTCGGCTGTCTGTGTGCTTTACATCTGCAACAACAACAAATCTACATCTTCTCACTGAACTGAAATTTATGCATAAAACATCCACAAGGTGGCAGTGTGGCTCAGTTTATTGACACACCTCCTGCAGCTGTAAGTTTTGGTTATGAGTGAATACAGTGTGTCATAAGTAATCTGATACCAGTGGTTAGGGTTGAAGGTGCGTATAAATAAGGAATGTGTGAAGAATTTGTTTGTTTTTATAGTTGTGACTCCTAATAAACCATCTCGACTTATTGAAATTATCTCTGACATGCTTGGTTGCAACACGTTTTTTCTTGAAGGGAGAAATTACACCAAACCACCACAGATACAGCTGTTCTTTAAGGTATTCCTTCTTTGATATGACGGCCGCGTGTGATATCACTGACATTTTGAATGTAGCACTGCAAATAGCCCCGGGTAAGACATTTTTGGACAGGCCCAGACAAAGGAACAGCAGCGCTGTTGCAATGGTACACTTAAACCCTTGATTCCACTTTTAATGCACAGCTATAAATATTCCACTAGCGAAAACCTGTCCTGTTGTAGGCCCAGCAGCACCCGGGGTATGCAGTCCAGGATGGGCATATACTATTAATACTGATGATGAAACACATTATGCCCCATGAAGTGATCCCATGTGAAACACTGTGTTTGTCTCCTTTTTCAAGAAGCTTTATTCAGCCCATCTCAGCGCACAACATGTTTTTATGACTATGAATTAATAATGGGCTTGGTTCCTACAATATTGATTGTGACAAACTAAGTACAGATTGCTGGGACAGCAAAACCATCCTCGGGCTGCTTTGTGGTCTGAGGGTTGTCTGTGAAGCCATTGTTATGTGTGGGGTGGCTAAATCCTACATGGATTCTCCAGTGTAAACTACACTCCCCTGGGTTGAGCTCATGTTGCTACTGTACACAAATCATCTTGTCATGCTGTTTCATGCTCTCACGTTTTCAGAGCTTCTTTGGAATCGCAGACTAAAAATTGAAAAGATAACACACAGGAGCTAATTCTTCATCTGCGTGATTGATGTCGGGAAGGATATTTTCTTCTGTCGAGTCAACAAGAGAAGGGCTTGTGCTGCTGTCTGCTTCTCATATATAGTGGATAATCTGGGAGGTTTAGGGAGGGCCCCTGAATACCAACTACCTGTGTGTGTGCACATGTGTACATGCTCGTGTTTGTAGAAGCTTGCATTCTTTCATGCACCTCCATGCATGCATGCATGTTTGCAGAGGCTGCACGTCAAATACATATTTGCAGGTTTTTAACACCGCGGTGCACGTATGCGGGACTGTCTGCTCATCAGCTAATCAAGATGAAGCGGAGTATTTGAACTGTGCAGAAGGGAAAACAGCGAAGGATGAGAAAAGAGAATAGATTGAGTATGATTGAGGGAAATGGATGAGTGCAGTGATAAGCGGAGCTGCCTGGGCCCTGACAGATACACACAGCAGATGGATGACTCTTATCTGGGAGATCACAGAGTGCATACTCACGCCTAGGCCCAGTTACAGAGAGCCATGATCACACCAGACAGATGAATAGGCCTAACCCCCACCAATCACACTGCACATACTGTAGACACATGCACGCAGGCGCACGCGCACACCTACACACACACACACACACACACACACACACACACACACACACACACACAGTTGTGTTTCCATCACTGTGGAGGAC
>OOFC01000145.1:11360-22933 GCA_900323345.1 Pseudochromis fuscus
GGCCTAACCCCCACCAATCACACTGCACATACTGTAGACACATGCACGCAGGCGCACGCGCACACCTACACACACACACACACACACACACACACACACACAGTACTACTTGACAGAATGAACAGATTGCAGCGCCTGCGTTACCTTCGTGTCTTTGACATTGAAATTCACCTGGAGTCTGGTGTCTCAAGGATGTGTGCAGAGAGAGCAGAGAGCAAGGGTGTGGACGGAGATAAGAGAAATCAATTTAATTTTAATTCAAGCAGCAGAGCAAGTGCATGTGTGTTAGTGCATCTGTGTCTGCTGCACACATTGTGTACATGTATGGTGGCGTGCAGATTTATCTGCCAAAGAGAAAGCCACATGCACTCCATTCTCACTTTTTTTTTAACGTGGCAGATTTATTTCTTTTTCCTCTGAGCACCAAACATAGAGGTTGAGATGGAGCTGAAGTCATATGTACTCAAAAAGAAAAACATTTTGGACCGTTGCACTTAACCATTAACCAGCTATTACCAAAGCCTTCTGCAGCAGCGCTGACAGATTTACCTTTTAAGACGTAAAGGACTGTACTTTCACTCATCCGCCTCACATCCTCTCTATCCTCTCTTCATGTACAGTAACCCTCCCTCCCTCTCCAACGCACGCCCCTTGTTATTTGGAAAGAGCTCCTCTTCAACAGCTGTTGATTCTCCCAGCTGCATTTTATAGCGAGGGAGAGTGCCAGTCTTGTCTTCGAGGCAGATGGTGGCTGGCTTGCCCGGTGGACACGTGGCATGTTGGACGCCTGCAGACGGCGCTTCGTCTCAGGGAAGCTGCAGCTACAATATGCCTGCACAGTGTTATCTGTAAAAGCCTGCAGTCACCCCTCGCTTCCAATTCAGTACGAGGTGAGCAGGCTCTGACTGGAATGTGCGCCACGTATGCGCCCTTCATGTCAAAGATGTTTTCCAAAGTTGCCCTCCTTTGATAATCATTGGTGTGTGACGCTCATGGATGTCACACAGCACCTGTTCCCTTATCTTGCATTGTGGTGTTTACATTTTTTCGGACCTGTAAGATAGTAATTAGGAGACTTGTAAAGCTGCGAGAGAGCTGTTGTGGTTGAATATAGAGCAAATGATCCAGGTGAATATTTTACCTTTATAAACTCTACCCTGTAATTTCCCCTTAGTGTCCCTGTGGCCTATCCCAGCATGCACTGGTGATGCCATGGACATGCCTCTAAGTTGCAGGCATGTTCAAACACTCCTCAATTCATCAATACACTCCAGGAAAGACCATCAGTGGGTCAAATAATGGGTTGTTTTTCCTCCAGGGGACAATACTCTACCCCTAGAATTATGATGATTGATGCGTCTGAGGGTCCGGGATTCATCCGGAGCTTTTCGTTGGCCTACAGGGATAAATGTCTACCTCCCATTTCACATTATCCATTAGGCCAGAGGATCCTCCTGACAGGGCTTTTTGTGGATCAGAGAGTTGTCTTCGGCCAGTTTTGTTTTCCAATCCACGCCGTCTGTCTCCAAAATCCATCCATCACGCTGGAGATAACAGGGCCTCCTCTGCTACCATTTCCTTCTCCTTACACTCACAGAGCAAAAAATACCAAACGGTGAGTGAGGCGCTGCTGCTATCACTTCAGCAAGGTGAGGCGGCGGTGCGTGCATGCTGGTCAGATAAGACCACAGGATGATGCAGAGACAGGGGGATACAGATGACGTTAATGGGTGCTTATGAATGGGTGGGAGCTGCTCGGTGGGGCTGGTGTCCATGGCCAAAGTTGAGAGCACACGGAAATCTGAACTCGGCACACACTCATGAGTCACTTCCTCAGCTGGAAACAGAGAGATGCCTCCTGTGGGGCGGGAAACAAAGACTCCCTCCTGGACACATTTTGACACACCGCTGCCTGTAGATCACATCTGGCTGATACCCAGCTCCAGATAAGGTCACACGCACCGTTAGTCCAACCTGAGAATTTGATAGAGATACCTCCACAAAGTAAAGCCAACGATTGCTCTCTAGGGTTTGCCAGGAACTGCCCTCCTCTGTGACCTTTTACACACTGACACACCACATTGCCTCATGTGTTTATTTTATTTTACTGTCTCACAGGGCTGTTGCTCAGAATACATTCACCCCCTGCTTTTGTGCCTTCAGCGCACCATACTGCGTCAGAGCCCTCCTCAGAGCCCGGTAATGATGAGAGACGCCCTAAAAGCTGTTTTAATTTCAAGCTCCAGGCTCTATTAACAGGATGGATGTCCTTTACATCCAGTGCCCCCTCCTCCTGGTTGCTTTGTCACTGTTGTCATGAGCGCTGGAGCCAGCCACAGAGGAATCCCTGGAATCTTTTTGGGCTGACCTGGCTCTCATGTCGAACTGAAGAGTAATGGTGACAGCGTCCTGGTAGCAAATTCTATGTTTAATAGTAAATTTCAGCCCCCCTGCATCCTGCGTGAGAATAGTGTGTGGGGCTCCTGGTGCCTGAGAAAATCATTTATACAAACCAGTGGCTGTATCTGAATGCTTCAGTTTAATTAGAAGAAAAGTGTTGGGCTGATATAGATGGGTGAGCAGCAGAGTGTTCAGCTCACCAGCAGTGACAGGGTTAATCATACCCATATGGTGTACCAAGAGGTTTGGTCCAATGCTGCTGTGGGCCAACAGGAGAGGGAAGGCTGGGTGGGGGCAGAACAGAAGGGAGAGGACAGCAGGGCAGACACTCTCCCAACACCTGCACCTGGTCACTTGATTCTCACTCCCCCCTCCACAAAAACTCTCCTTTAACGGATCAATGGACCAACACCTCCTCGGCCACATCACCGTGATGTTTTGTACCATCCAGGCTTAAACTTTTTCTTTTTTCTTTCTCTTTTGTTTTGGGTAAAGAGTGGACCCAGCGTTCAGGGATCTTTTGTTTTGAATAGAAATGCAGAGAAGAATGACGTCGGTTAATAGCGACTGATTAGCCATCGGTTTTTTCTTCTTCTCAAGAGGAATTTGCAAACCTATCGGATTTGTTTTTTACCCTACGCAGAGCTGCTGAGAGAGATTTTTCCAGTACAGCTCCGAGGCGCAAAACGCCGGGGAATGCAGCGGTAACATCCCGCAACTTTGTGGATCTGAAGACGCATAAAAGCGGGCAACCGAGAAAACCACCAAATCAAAAGGTAGGACGTTTAACTTCGCTCTGGTTTAACTTTTAACTCCCGTTTGGTTACTCTGTAGCGGAGTGTGAATGGTGGATGGCTGGAGTGCACACATTAGTACGGTTCCTATTTCTGGATGTTGAGTTCACAGGTAAGTGCGCACTCCTCCGCTGGAAAAAGGTTAGAGAAATCCTGTAATTATTTTTTTTTTTAGGGGAAATCATATATTATTACAGCTGAACTTTAATCTGCTCTTGCTGTTCCCACCCAGCTCTGAACAACCACCGCCACTCGTACAAATAATCCAAAATCAGGCCACCACACACTTGGAGCCCCTCGGGTGTAATACACAGTTTTAGATCTTTTAATGAATAATTACCCTTTGATTATTTAAGTAATGATAGGTTAAATGGAGAGGGTGTGACCTGAAATGCAGACTTGAGATTGCAACCAAACCATATGTGTTAGATTAAGTGTCTCTGGTGCTCATGTGTTGAAATGATGAGTTGATCAGTAGCATTTTTGTTTACAGGTTTTATCCATTAAGTGGTACGATGCTGGTGCAATGATTGATTCTTATCACTTTAACCAATCTGATGTGTTGCATATGTGTCTGACAGAAATCAAGATCCCCTGTTGACTAGATATGGCAACTGTGTGATTATTGTTGTGTGAGGTGTTCCCAGCAGCTTCTGTTTTACATTTCTAAACCCTCACCGTGCCAATCATTTCATCACCATGTTCAGATTTTTAGTGGGGAACATTTTTTATATTCTGTGCCACACGCACAAATTGATGGCTTTTTGTGAAAAATAAAACATCTTGTGAAATTTCCACCAGAATTACCTCACACCCACTCAAAAAAAAAAACCTCATTTCCAGGCTTGTGCCATGTGCTCTGGAGGCCTCGGCTACATGGATGTCATGAGAAAAAAGAAAAGCCCACGGGATAGCTTATAGGCCGAGCCGAGCACACCTTCAGGGAGACAATTTAATGGATGTTATGGACTCAGCTTTTAGTATTCATAATTTATATGGGATCCTCTCCAGCAAAGTGCAGATGCATAATGAATGCTTGAGTTAAGGTCTAACAGTTAGGCTATGTTTCAACACCCCTAAACTGTCAGAAATTGTTTCAGCGAGGGCTACCTGTTTCTTTGAACTGTCATGTATTTCACTCGTCAACTTCTGAAAGTACGTCGACGTGCTTTGTTAAGAGAGCCAGAGGGAATCATTGATGGGCATCTTCATCATCTTTCTTCTTCCTCTTCTTCTTCTTTTTTTTTTTTGAGTACAGCTTTCTATGGGTGAAATATATGCACAAGAAAATGTATGTTTAATAAAATGTACAAGACCAAAAGACTTTAATCCTCTTTTCTTTTTCTAGACTTTTTCCAAGTGCCTGTGCGAGCAAGTACCATTATACAGTCCTAACACATACCTCACTACATTTACACTTTAAATAAATAATAGGGCTGTCATATTTTCCAGAGCAGGTGTGAAGATTTGGACGTTGTTCTCTCCTGCCAAACTATACGTCTTGCCTTGGAAGGCTGCAGGCCAAACTTCTGATCATAGAGATCAGAGGAAGAGAGAGAGACTATCTTGCTTGTCCTTCCTTCTTTTTCTGTCTCCTATTTCTCATGGGGCACTCTATAATAATAGTTCATTCCTCTTTCTTCTTTCGTCCAGATTTAGATCTCTGTGGGCTACCTGCATGACTGTTACCATGACAGCATCTGGAGCCCAACTCCTCCTGTTGGCCTTATGTGTTTACAGAGGCTCGGGCCTGCAGCAGTCTGCTCCGAGGGTTCGCCTCTCCTTCAAAGGTGAGTTCACACAGATTAACTCAAAACTCCTGGATTATCGTAATAGTTTATTGTGCTGTGTTTGGCTTTCTCACACTAAAACACACCCACACATGCATCCACACCGGCGCTTATGTTTCCTCTTCATACATATGTAAAGAACGTATTTCCTGCCCCGTGTCAAACAGTGCAACACTGAAAACAAAAGGTGGATATTACGTGTGGTTGGTTACTGGTGGTGCCCTTCGACAAAAGTTGCTACCCACACCCTAAAACCCACACAGGCACATTACAGCGCCACACTGTCAGTGCTTCTTTGTTTGTGATGTTTGACATTATGACACGAGAAGGAAACACCTGAAATTTGATCGCTTGAGCAGAAATTTTTTGGCCACTGGGTGTAAATTCACGATGGGGCGGATGACGGCTTTACAGCCTTTTTTTTGTGGGCGTTTGGGATTTTCCCATGTTGTCCGCTCCCTGTCCTCATCAGCTGTAATGGTAGAGATTCACGTTACAAATATGTGGATGTCACCTTTGATCAAAAAACAATGCTGCATGATTATAGTTATTTCTGCATCATGTTGTCACTTCAACTCGTGGACGCACACACACACACACACACAGTCACACCTGAAGTGTCATGTAAGTGAGAATCAGAGGTGTGAATCAGATTTATAACATTCTTGTGAGGCTGAAGGTGCTCTGAGCGAAGGTCAGGTCCAGGCAGCGTTGAAAATGTTTGATGCTTCATGTGGTTGCACAGCGATGACTCACCCACAAATGTTAATGGTTTTGTGCAATTTCAAGAAAAGTCATCTGAAGCAGATTAGAGGTGAGCGAATCACGAGACCCGTGGTTGATAACAACAGGAATTTGGTGCGGTGCTGTTTTGAATTCAGCAGATTCAGTACGACTGAAAACAGCTGCCTACATGATGTCGACGTGCTGCAGTGTATGGAGACATTTGAAAGTTGAGAGAGTAATTGCAGTGCATTTTTATATGACCTTTAACACTAATCCCCCTTTCGGTAAACAGCTTATACGTACCAGTGTAGCTTTTGCAGCAGCGTGAACAAAGTAGCGGTTTGACCAATTACACAAGTTTGGTCTTGATCTGGTTGCTCTCAGATGAAAGAGAGCACATCACATCTGCACTGAGCTCCCTGCAGCAAACTCGGGGGCTTGAACACAGCAGCTGAGAGGTGTTGAATTTTGGATTGTGGGTAAGGTCACACAGATAAAGCAGACCCCATTCCCAGACCTCGCTCACCCTTCCCCCTAATACCAAACAAAACGGAGAAAAGTTGGATTTACTCTCCAACTGTTTTCTGCCACTCCAAGGATTTATTGTTCATTGTTTGTGACAGCGAGTCTCTTTGTTCCCTGAGGCGCCTGCGGAGGAGGTTTTCGGGGCGGCTGGAGGACATGTGACTCTTCTGAACGAATGGGCCGGTCTCAGTGACCCTCTGGGGTACAGGAGGCCAGCAGAGGATCTTGTATTGTTTCCTCTGCTGGTAGAAAGTTGGGCTTCGAAGTGAGAAGTAGAATTACTAGAGAGCACAATGTAACTGAAGCCGTGTTTCAGGATCTCGTGCCGTCGCAGTGCTGTCACCAGTTTGTTCATACTACAGATAAGTCTGCGACTAAATGGCAGCGGTCATTAGTGCCTCAGTGACAATATGTTGTCAAGTTGTAACACGAGAGCTCACAGTGGCCCAGCTGTAGCTTCATACTTGAATCGTCCGTCCTTCCCAGTGTTTCCCTATCAGTGTCATAATGTTGTCAGGGGATAAGTGTTTGCTGAATGTTTACCAGATGATGGCAGTACATTGTTTTGCTATTTTTGGAGAATGGAGACATGTATAGGGGTGTGGTGTTTCTACATTTAGCCTCTTCGGTGAATCCACTATGGCCCAGTGGAGCTCGGCCAGAGGCTTGTTATCCTGTGTTTACCTCTCGGGAACAGAACCGGACCTCGTCCCACCTCTAAGACTCCATCCCGTGTCGCCCGGAGATCCGATTGCATAGCTTATTTTAGTGGCACCTCCACTGACTGCATCCTGTTAACACTGGCCTCAAAAGGAAGATGGCAGGCACTTTGATGTAAATAAAGATTGCGCTTCCTCTTGAATCCCTGTAAGCCCGCTTCTGAGGGTCTCTGTGAACATTTGTCATTATATAAGCCTGCTGTCTTTAACATGCCTCCACCGTGTCCCAGTGTGCACATATGGTGGTCAATATTTTGCACATGCCACAGCTGTGTGTGTGTGTGTGTGTGTGTGTGTGTGTGTGTTTCTCTGTTTAAACTGATGCAGTAAATTGTTGGATGGAATAATGGAAACAAAAACCTGGAGGCAGAGTGCAGCGCCGAGTCCATTCGTCTTGCAGCAGAAGAAAATTGTTTAATCAAAGCTTTCAGGAGAACAAAAAAAGGAGCAACATTTTCCACTGCAGCATGTCTTAACAGGTTACGCTCTGCTGAACACAAACCTGATCTTAAGAATTAGCTGCGAGTTCCACTGACCGTGTTTCCTCAGGGACCTGCTTTTTCGCCCAACTCCACAGGGCATGCAGTGCCTTAAACTCAATCAGAGAGCCAGGACACATAAAATATTGAGATCTTAAAAGCGAATATGTTTCTTAAAATGCTCCGAGTTGAGTTATATTTAATCAGTGACACACATTTTCCAGAGGAGAAGTGAGAAGTGCGTTGTTTAAGGGAGTTCATCCGAGGCAGTAATGAAACATGTTAAAGGCATCAAAGGAATAATAGATGTGAGGAGTGTAACCTTTGTTTCCCCTGGTGTAGTTTTTTTTTTTTTCTTTTTAACCAAACTGCAACACTGTTCACACAGAACTCATGGACACCAGAGCGGCTCGACCCTTCAGTTTCTCCTTCAACACCAGCGACTACCGTATCCTCCTGATGGACCAGGACCAGGGCCGTCTGTACTTAGGCAGCCGGGAGTACCTGGTGGCTCTGGACATGCACAATGTCAACAAAGAGCCACTTATAGTGCGTACACATTCCTGCAGCTTGTTTCTTAAATCCTGTCTGCTATTTGGCCTGTGCTGTTAAGTCTGTAAGTGCAATGATCCTAATAACTCACTGTTTCGTGTTTTTTTTTTTTAAAAAACAGATCCACTGGCCAGCGTCTGCGAAGAGAAAGGGTGAATGTCAGATGACAGGAAAGGGAAGACAGGTGGGATCATGCTTTCTCCAACACCCACTGCTCCTGCTTTCAAGGTGCGACAGCCATGTTTGAATTCCATTTGTCTTACTCCCTTTGTCCAGGGTGAATGTGCCAACTTTGTGCGGTTGATCGAGCCGTGGAACCGCACCCACCTCTACACCTGTGGAACGGGGGCGTACCAGCCCATCTGCACCTTCATCAACAGAGGCTGGAGGGCAGAGGTGAACGAGACATTTACAGTTCCCCGAGTGGGATTTCCAGCAGAAGCTCCTCCAGCAGTAGACCTGGAAAGCTTTGTCCTGTTAAATATTTCAGGACTACAAACTGGGACACTGATTTGTTTATGATTTTCCCGTGCTCCCCTGTGACGCCTTAGCTGCTTATTTTTCCTGCGTACTAACTGCATGTCTGATCTGCCTCTGCAGGACTACCTGTTTAGGCTGGTCCCTGGGTATGTGGATTCAGGGAAGGGAAAATGTTCCTATGATCCCAAACAGGAGAACGTTGCCGTCCTGATCAGTAAGACATGCATCAATTTCGAGGCCTGAAAAAAACTCTTATCTACTGATTTACAAACTCTCACGTCTCGGTTATCTCCTTGCAGATAGTAACCTATATGCAGGGGTGCATATTGACTTCATGAGTACAGATGCTGCTCTGTTTAGGACCATGGGAGGGAGAACAGCAATCAGGACAGAGCAGTATGACTCCAGGTGGCTCAACGGTGAGTAAGTGTGGGTGTGAGGAGGTAAATGATTACAGGTTATGATTCCTCTCATTTTATTTGACAACCACTTCTCTCAATCCTCCCTCTGCTTATCTGTTTTCATCCTGCAGAGCCTGTGTTTATTCAGATCCAGCAGATCCCTGACAGCGCAGAAAAGAACGACGACAAGCTCTACTTCTTTTTCCGTGAGAAGAGTCTAGACTCCAGCGGCGGGGCGAGCCCCACCGTTTTAGCCAGAGTGGGAAGAGTGTGTCTGGTGAGCACCGGCACCACACTCTGAATATGTAGCGACAATATATGCAGCTTACCTTGTAATGTGAAACACATTGCATATATTGAATCATGACCTAATTTCTTCCCTGTCTAGAATGATGAAGGAGGGCAGAAATCCCTGGTGAACCGCTGGACGACGTTCCTGAAGGCTCGTCTTATCTGCTCGGTGATAGGAGAAGATGGAGTGGAGACGCGATTTGACGAACTACGTAAAGTCATAATAAAATCAGCACTGTGTTTTTAAACTGATTGCATTTTAATTGCAACTCCTCTGACTAAAGTGTTATTGATCTGAGCATCATTCCTCTTCCAGGGGACGTCTTCATTCAGCCGACACAGGATGAAAGAAACCCCATGGTGTACGCTCTCTTCACGACAGCGGGGTGAGGCATTTTTGGAGGCTTGGCTGATAAATTCACACCTCACCCAACCTCGTTAACTCTGTTTTTTCACACATTTTTGTGGCCACTTCATACTTTAATTTCATGGGTTGGGTGCAAGCTGTCTCCTACCTCTTACCTTAATTGTCTGTTTGTGCTCCAGCTCTGTGTTCAAGGGCTCAGCAGTCTGTGTGTACTCCATGGCAGACATTCGCAACGTCTTCAATGGACCGTTTGCCCACAAACACGGGCATAATTATCAATGGACGGAGTACACCGGGAAGATTCCCTATCCGCGGCCAGGAACAGTAGGTTTCAGTCATGTTATCTTCAAAGTGATGCAAGCAAATAAAAATCTTAGACACTGAAATATACACAAAAGAAACAAACACATCACTTGAACACATTTTCCCATTTTGCTTTTCATCCAGTGTCCAGGAGGAACTTTCACTCCTGGTATCCGCTCCTCCAAGAACTTCTCAGATGAGGCCGTGAATTTCATCAGAGCCCATCCCCTCATGATTCACCCAGTTTATCCTATCCACCGCCGCCCCCTGGTGGTGAGGACCGGCGTGGACTACCGCTTCACTGCACTGGTGGTGGATCAGGTGGATGCGGTGGATGGGCGCTATGAGGTGCTCTTCCTGGGAACAGGTGAGATAGCTGCAGGGCTTATACAACAAGATGTTGTTTCCCCAGAAAATGTAGGTTGTGAGCATCATTTATCTCCTTTCTAGATCGAGGAACCGTGCAAAAAGTTATAGTTTTGCCCAAAGACCCGACCAGCATGGAGGAACTGACGCTAGAGGAAGTGGAGGTTTTCCGGGTATGTCTAAACAATGTGTCCTGATAAGACTACAGTGTAATCTACAAGGTGATGTCTCAATTCATTTACTTCTTCCTCATTCACAGACCAGAGCTCCGGTCAAGACAATGAAGATATCATCTAAAAGAGTAAGTATCTTTTTTTTCACAACTCATGCTGAAGCTGATTCTTCTCACTTTCACTGAGCTGAGTTTGTTTTGCTTGTGTCACCATAGCAACAGCTCTACGTGTCATCAGACGCAGGGCTGACCCAGGTGTCGCTGCACCGCTGTGGCGTGTACGGCCGGGCCTGCTCTGACTGCTGCCTGGCCCGGGACCCCTACTGTGCCTGGGATGGAGAGAGCTGCTCTGCTTTCACCCCGTCGACCAAAAGGTCAGGGGCGCCTCATACCTCCGCTGTTCACTATGAAGCCAGGATGTTGTTCTTATATTTAAATTCTTTGTCTCAGGAGGAGCAGGAGACAGGACGTCAAACACGGGGATCCACTGAGGCAGTGCAGAGGCTTTAATGCCAAAGGTTTGTTGAACAGTCACTTAAAGTTGTTGTTTGTCTGAAGTGGTTTTCACCGCTGTTTGTTTTGCGTGTGCACGGTGCAGTGGAGAAACGTCTGAGAGAGATCGTGCAGTTCGGGGTGGAGGGCAGCAGCACCTTCCTGGAGTGTCAGCCTCGCTCCCCTCAGGCCACCGTCAAGTGGCTCTTCCAGAGAGAAGGAAAGAGGAAAGTGGTGAGGAAGAGCACTCGCTGTTTTCAAAAGATAAGAATCAGTTTGGGAACTACACCGATTTCCTTTCTGGTTGAAAGTTGGAGGAGACCAGATTAATACCTCTGTCATGTCTGTGCTGTAAATATAAGACTTGTTGTCCCTGTGAGGTTACAGGTAACCACCAGAATCACCAGAAATCCCTATTTATAGATTACAGATTACATCTTAATCGATGGACTTTAGGTATTAATAAGTAGATTTAGTTACCGTATTTTCCCCATTATAAGGTGCATCGGATTATAAGGCACATGGAATAGAAACTACTGTAGTGGCTGGGGTTGTGTTATCATCCATCTAGATCAGGGGTGTCAAACTCGTGCCATGGAGGCCGAGACACTGCAGGTTTTCTTTCCAGCCGGTCACTAAAGCAGGGGATGTTAATCATGAACACCTCCTTCAGTTTGAGGGAAGCAGCTCATCAGTGAGATCAGCTGCTGGAGAGA
>OOFC01000146.1:6274-22837 GCA_900323345.1 Pseudochromis fuscus
ACGCTTTGAACTTAAACACCGGTGTGGCTCATGTATCGGCGGCACGAAGCTCGTTAGCTTTTTACAAGCTAGCAAGCTCCGTGCCGCCGATACATTTAGCGTCGTCACATCAGACCCGGTCAGAGTGGACCACATAAAACTGTTCAAATAAATTCAATAGCGGCTTATAGACAGGTGCGCTCAATAGTCCGGAAAATACGGTAAATCTAGTTAATGTATAAGGAATAAATTCCAACAAACTATTGATGTGGATTTAATGAAAGACTTTGGATTAAGGAGTTTATAACCAATCTCTTTTGATCAAATCACACCAGTGCTGTAATTTAAAGCAGCAGTCAGGGCCTTTCTAAGCAGTGAGACTCCAGCTCAAATTTAAACCAAATGTTTGAAAAGTATCCACCAAGAGCTCCTGCCTGCATACAAACACTGCTACACACAAGATATCAAACAAATGTAGCATTTACCGAGTGTCTGGAGTTTGAGTCAGGCTGTCACACGGGGACCTGCCCTGTGTAAACACTGACTGCAGCTTATAGTTCAGGAACAACACTGCATCTAAAGTCACCTTCCATCATTTTGACACAGCACACGCTCACAGTTTTTTATATAAATGTCCAATAAGAGGGAAACATACTGCTTGGTTTACACCATTGTTTTCAGGTAAAGAATTAAAATAACATCTACCGTATATGTCGGATACATATGATGTGACATCCTGATACACAATGACACAAGATTTATTTTAAGTCATGTCCTACAAAGGCTTTTTCTGGGCACTGCTGTAAAAGACAGGACCTCGTGTTTACAGCAATAGCAACAACAGGTGGTGAGGTAGCGTTATATATAACTCACCATATCCAGAGGTTTGAACACGTGGTGAACAAGTTCCTCTGATGAAGGATTGGCGATGGTTGATTTCAGACGGGCCTGAGAAGCAAACAGAGGGAGTAATTATGTAGCACAGAGGGCTGATCACAAAAGTGAAATGTGAGGTGATACTTACCAATAGGCTGAAGCAGTATTTGAATTTCTGGAAGATGTCGACGAACTCTTCCTCAGGTGGGGGACGGGCCTTTGCAGTGAGCAGGTCCTCTGTTGCAACAATGATGCACACAATATATCACTTATCACGAGGCACAATATCTGCATCTTTAGGAATTATCTCAATGTCCTTTTTTTACCTTCAGCAGTTTGTTTTTTACTTTTCTTCTTCTTCTTCTTCCTCTGATTCAGCACTGTTGCAGCCTCTGCCGTCTGCTGCAGTTTGCCCATGAAGTTCTCGATGTCGTCGAAACAGTGGTTGAGGATCCCCTGGTGGAAAGGAGACACAGTTTTACTCTCATGAAACACAACCAGAGCTTAAAAGACACTGAGGTGATGAGGGGGCGTACCACTTCTCTCTCTGCTCGCAGGAACGAGATGTCAGACCCGCCGTTCACACCGTTCGCTGTGGTGACAAGAAGCACAGGATTCAGTTCATCCATTTTCATTCATGTTCTCATTCGTGTTTCTTGCATTTGCAATTCCTGCCCTGAAACCCACCCCCTCACAGACACACAAAGAAACCCCTGTGCTCCTCAAAGCTTTTTCCCTTAAATACCAACTATCACTGAGTCTCGCTGCTCTCCCTTCCCTCTCAACACGCCACATACTCCTACAGCACCCATACACAAGAAATCAAGTTTTCTTACCTCTGGGCCCGGGGTAAGGTGGAGGGTTGGGTGGTGGGGGATTCGGAGCATGTGGGATGGGGGGACTAGGTATATCATAGGGGTCAAACATCTCTCCTCCACTCTGAGGAAGCCTGAAGGGTGACAGGAAGAGTTTCACAACACTGCACTGCAGGTTAAAAGGTGAGAACAGCTTTCTTGTTGACGATGGCGTGGCTCAGCACCATCACAGGAAACGCCCTCCAGTGTGGGGATAAGACACAAGTTCACAAACAAAACATTTAATCCCATAAAGCCTCCGTAATCACTCTGTGGACCTCAGATGGACACAGGTTTGGAGACCGAGCCCAATGTGAGGATAACTTGGATCAGCTGTCCTCTATCAGTAATGTGGCGCCTCTGAAATTCAACCTCAAAGCCCTTATCCCACCATGAAATTAGAGTAAACAGTGTAGTTGTGCTTACTCAGGGCTGCGTCCTTTAGTAAAAACAACTGCAAGCAACACAAAAGTTTTAAAGGCAAATGACAAAAACAAAGTGGATCAGTCCAGGTTCAATGTTTTGTATATTTCCTGGCTCTTGCACACACATAAACTTTATACAGACTCCTCGGAAAAAGTGCTGACTAAAGTGTTTGTGTAATTTGAATGGTTTAGGATGTAAATAAAACACCCGCCATGTCTCTGCCTTACCACATGTGTCTGCCCTTCACACGTCCTCTGATGAGAATTTTTTTTAAAGCGAGTAATCCGTTTAGGCCCCGAGCCTGTACACCGTCGTCGTCATCCTCCCTCTGCTCTCCCTGCTTTCTGTCACAATGGCCTTGTTATCTCTGTCACACCTTCTTAAGTTATGTAGAAACTGGAAAAACCAGTCTCTCTCTCTCAGCTGTTTACACTGTCCTCCCTGTCTCTCTCTCTCCCTCCCTCAGCCAGACAGGTGGATGGTGACACACAGCGGCTTTGACTCAGTGTAAAATGAGACGTAATGGCCGAAAAAAACCGAGAACAAACTCAAATAGTTTAATAGAAGATGGCCTGAATTATCCTTCATTGTCTGTTTGTCTTTTGTCTGACTGCATGTCTGTTGTTATATGATTGTCTCTCAACTTCTTATAAACTCAGACAGAGTGGGAAATTCACTTGTTCCCATTAAAACCATGATAAGACGTGGAAATCAGTCATTTAAAAGCATCATCATATCAGTGGTTTTCACTTTTAAAAGCTTATTTTTAGTTTTTTTTTTCACAGATTTCCTCAGAGCACGTGACCATGACATTCACTGTACCTGAGGGCGTCAGGGGCCTTCTGGCTCCTGCTGGTGGAGGAACCCGAAACCGTGCGTCTGATGTCATCACAGATCTGCTCTGCCTGCGAGGAATAAGAATCTGGAAGTGGCATCACTTGTAAAACCTGAACCGGGATAACAATTCAAACTCGCCCGCTGAGTCAGCCGCTGACAAGGTGCTCGGGCGTGCTGCACTCACCTTCACCGTTTCACAGTTGAAGAAGTGAATGTCCGGCTTCGTCTGCTCTGCACTCTGGCAGACCAACCGAAGGAGGGACGGGAAGTGGTCTGTGTTGATGGCGTCGCAGCGGTAGATGTTTTTGAAAGCGTAGTTCTCCAGCTCGTCCTGCTCATCCATGCATTTATTACAGATGCAAATATGAATGGTATTTCTCAGCTGAGTGCATATAAAACCTCTTGTTTATCTGTTTAACCACACACCACCTACAGGCCCATTTACCATCAAGGCCTCTGTTCTCACCTGGCTCTGTATGTCCCGGAGGTGAATGGCCTCTGCTCCGACATCCAGGAACATCTGTTGACTCCACAGCTTTTTACTCTGAGCCAGGAAGGAGAGACGTGACTGGGCCTCCTCCACGCTCTGGACGTCCCCATCGTGGAGCGAGAACGTCAGAAGGTGCTGCAAATACAGAGGAGGATGTAACAGTGAGGAGCTGAAGGAAAACGCACAGTAAAATATTGAAAATGGTGTATGTGGAGCAGATGAGACTCACGTTAACAAGATATCGTGTGACGTTGGTCATCCTTCGTCCACGGTGGCAAAATAGTGAGATGCTTTTCTATGAGTACACACCTGGAAAGAGAGACCAGGATATTTGTATCATCGTAGCACAATGGAGGATGTGGCTGGTTCATCTGATGGTGTTTTAGATTTTATTTCTCTACACTAACACCAGTAGCTGCAAAAGCAACATCCCCATTCAAATTTGCCCTGCCCTATTCCACTCTCTGTCAACCTATCCTGCATCTGCTTCAGTGACTGGATTACGCTGTGTGACTGACTGAGTGAGTAAGTGAGCTGCCCAACCAGTCTGGCTACAGTACAGCGTATCTGAGTATTCGATCTCTCAGCTCTCAGTAGCCCTCATTAAAGGAATCACTGCAATCACCCAGTATCACTTAGAAATATCCTACATAGCCATGTCATACATGTTGACACAATCAAGCTGGCATGCTTGGCGTCAGACACACACACGTGACGTAGTATTTCATAATTACAGCCTGTGATGGTGCAGGGGTGAAAATAAGCATGACAATTTGGTCACACTATTATTAAGTAAAAAAGTGAAAATACTGCTTAAAATGTTTATTTAAAATGTATTTATTTATCTATTTAAAACCAACTTCAGAAACGTATCCTGTTAGTGACTCTTACAATACGAACATTAGCAGCAATCTGAGGTATTATGTTAATGTTCTGTGTATACAGGATGAAACTGTGTGAACAGTTTGGGAGGAAAAGGCTCACGCTTCAGTTCATATGCTGAGTCAAGTCAATAGGAACATGGTCAATGATTAAGGTAAGTGTGAATACTTTTTGATTGCAGTGAAAACACATGAGTTTGAAACTCCATGAAACAGACAAAATACTGAATTAGAACTGGCTATGTTTTTTTAGTTGGATGGATTACAACATGCTTCAGCAACACAATTTCTTCCACTGCACTTTGAGATCCATGCTATTGTACTTTTCCCAAAAACCTTTACAGATTAAAAAACTTGAAGTGTTAGTAGTTCCTAACTCCAACAAAAAGGCAGAATTGGAAATGGATGATGAATGAAACAACTTACCAAGGCTGATAGTCTCCCGCTGCTTAATTCCTGATGTTAACAGCTGTGTATGTGGGTTTGTACTGAGAGTAAAAAAAAAAACCTGTCCTGTGACTGCAGGTAGCTTTTTAGTAATGAGGTGTGTCACCTTGCACAGTCCCGCCCAGTCTACCACTCCACCTTAGATAAAAGTATTTTCTTTCTCTCCAGCCTGTACACCTGCATGGTTACAAGTACACACATTTCACACAGGGACATACTTGGGAGAGTTGTGCAGGGATTGTTGCTCCTTCTTAGAAAATGATGTTTTCTTTCCAAATTTGGGGAATATTCAATCTAAATGTACTCCCATGGTGGCTGATTACAGCATTTTTAGTAAATTTAAATATGCAGATGTGTCTTTTTTTTAAAAATAGAAGTTGATGAGTGCGGTGTCACATTTCATAACAGTCCTTAATAGGCGGTGGACAAGCCTCCTTTTTGTCCGCCAGTAAAGCAGATGAATGGGCGGAGTCCGGTGAGGGAGCGAGGCAACTGCTTGACTTTGGTTTAAGGACATTGGGAAAACTCTTTTCAGGAATCTCTACTGCTTTATACAGGAGGTATTTATCATTTATTAATAAATACATGATATAATTTCCGGATTATAGATTGTGTTGTGGATCCTGATTTGGCAGTGACAGCAGAGTGTGTTGTATTTACCTCCAGAGCAGGCTTACGTGGCACACACCGCGTGCCTATGTGTTACTGTGTGTGTGTGTGTGTGTGTCTGTGTGTGTATAATATAATTTCTGGAGAAATTATATAAAAAAATTAGTGTAAGTAATCTGAACATTAATGCTACTGCAGTCATTTGAGGGCAGACTCACTCTATTGCATCAGCTTATATTTCTTTATTTTTTTGCATATAAAGTTTAAAAAGAAAACTAAGTAGAATATTTACTGGTGATAAACGTTAATAAATGTCACGTTAAAATTGAGAGTGTATTTAAAAAGATTTCACGCATGTAATGTGAACATTAATGAAACTGCAGTCATTTGAGGACAGACTTGCACTATTACATAAGCTTATATTTCTCAATTTTTTAAATATAAAATGTAAAAAGAAAACAAGGTAGAATCATTTACTGGAGATAAATGTTAATAAATGCTAATAAATGTCACGATAAAATGGAGAAAGTGGGAATTTGCCACGTAAAAATAGTGATACGGAGCGAAACGTGGAATATACCAGATAAAGTTTTCATTAGTCAATTAAAACTTTTTGAAGTTTATTTTTATCTTGCATGTGATCCTTGTAATAACCATGGGTCATAAAACACTGGCCGGATCCTACCTGGATTGTAAAACTACGTATTTACAGCCACCGCACCCCCACACGTGTCAGAATATTAAGTCTTGACTGGTGCATTCAAGGCTCATCATGTGCGGGTGAGAGCCCGTGGGAATCAATCATGCCAGCCTTTAAATCTAACATTTAAGCAGTGATATAACAACAACATTAGGTAAGACAATCCTTTATTTGTCCCTCAGCGGGGACTTTTCATGTGCAACAACAGCAATGTGGACATTTTTTATTAACATATATAAAATAAAGAACTAACACTCCTGAGTATTCTTCGTGAATACTGTAGTTTATTGATTTATATGCCATTATATTTCAGGTGAGGGTGTTGTATTTTGCAGTGTTCCCTCTGTTGTGTTCATCAGGGTTACTTGAGTGTCTCTGCTGTGGATAGAGTTAAGATTTCCGTGCCGTCCCTGAATGCAGCACTATGTGTAGGTGTGGCGCAAACTCTTGCATCAAGCGGAAGAAACAAATCCGGCTGCAACTGTACACCGTGGAAAAGACGCGGGGCGGACTGATAAGCATCTTATTCACCGCGAATGTATCTTGGTTTATTTTCTGCAGCTTAATAGCAACAAGAAAATACCAAGTACATTAAATTCAATAAGAAATAGCGCAACAGAAGAATAATTTCGCGCCTGACATGATACACAGAGTAGTGACAGCAGCCCCACGTGCTCCTCCTCTGTGAGCCCACGGAAAGACAAAAGATTATCGCCGGTGTTCTCCATTTTCTACCTCCTGAGGACTTCTTCTACATCTTTTTAAACGACGTGTTTCTTGTCGACAGGTCAGTGTTGTCCGTTTTCTGAGAGTCCAGACAAAGACAGACGGTCGAGGATGTGCTTTGACATGATGCAACTCACTGTGTTTGTCTTATCAGTGCAGCTACCGCGTGGTGATCTGACTTTATTTGTATTAGGTGATAATAAAACTCTGTAATTAATGTGCAGTATATGAGGGACGAGCTTTTTGAAGACGTTACTGATGAGGGATTAATTTAAATCTGGGTTACAGGGTAAATGCACTTAGTGTAATTCACCACCTGGTGGGAAACCTGGTCTGCCTGTCTCAGTCACTTAGTTTACACTAATGTAGTCTAATGCATTACAAGTCAAACACTCATTGATATAAATGCTGTGGCCAAAATATTAAAACCTTTATCTTTGGGGATTAATAAAGCATTTTCTCAACTTTTATTATCTTATAAAACATCTACTACTCAACTAAAGCCTTCAAAATCACCAGTAAGAATGGACACATCTGAACAACTTAAAAGAGAAGTGAAAACATGAATGACTGTAAGGTCTGTTGCATGGTATTAACTAGCACTACCTAATGCCACTGGAGTAAATAAGTGAAACACTAATAAGTAAGTAATAGGTGTGTTTTCTGTGCAGTTGCAGAAAAGTCAGCCACAGTGTTACTTCATCAGTTACATGTTTTGCTCCACGTTGTGTTTCTTTTTCTCACTTTCAGCCTCAGATGGAGAAGCAGCCCCTGCCAGCTGATGACGACAAGACGGGAACTGGAGAGTCAGAGGTCGATGGCCTCACCGGCGAGGAGAGCCAGCAGGGATCCTCCGAGCCACCCGCTCGAGCGGGATGGAACAGTAAAATAGAGTATTTTTTGGCACAAGTGGGGTTCAGCGTCGGCCTCGGCAACGTCTGGAGGTTTCCGTATCTGTGCCACCAGAATGGAGGAGGTGAGTACTGGGCTGTTGCAGGACCATGGATCCAGTAAGAGATTCATTGGAATTGTGCAGGGTGTCACAGAAGGAGTGTGGTAGCGGCTTATGAAACAGTTGTGTTGCTGCATTTTTAAGCTAAAAATCGTATTCACTCTGAAGCGTGGACACTGTCAGTAGAGCTGTTGTCCCAGGAAGCAGTCTGTTTTGAGTATCAAATTGTGATGCTCTTTTGCTGACTGGCTGTTGGTCCTCTTTCTCTCAGGAGCTTTTCTACTGCTGTACGTGCTGCTAATGCTGATTGTGGGCATTCCCCTGTTCTTCCTGGAGCTGGCAGCCGGTCAAGCCATCCGACAGGGCAGCATCGGGGTGTGGAAATACATCTCCCCCAGGCTGGCAGGCATCGGTTACTCCAGCTGTGTGGTAAGATAACAAGTGGTAATTGATTAACTCTCCCTCTGATAAGTACAGTGTCGTACGTTTCAGCTTCAGTCAGTGATTTGCTGGAACACTTCCTAAAAAGCACCTTTTTAGTGCTGCATGTATGGGACAAGGGAGGAATACTAGATTATAATAATATTAAAATATGTTCAGAGAGAGAGCAATGATGGGCCATGAAGTAACTGTGAAGATACCAGCCGTGGATTACTGTCCATTGAGGTTTTTTTATCTCTTGATATCAGGATGCAGCTGTAGGTGAAACGCAGGCTCCACTGTTATGTGACAGCACAACCTTGTAAATGTGTATATATATGTATAATTTTTGTATTTGTTCTTAAATGTCCTCAGGTTTGTTTCTTCGTGGCTCTGTACTACAATGTCATCCTTGCATGGAGTCTTTTCTATCTTGGCAACTCGTTCCAGTTCCCTCTACCATGGGAGCAGTGTCCACAACAGGCGAATGTGACCGGTAAACCCACATCATTAAGAATTAAGTGTAATGCTGGTGTGTCAGTTGTTAGACCAGTAATTGATATTTTTTTCTTTTCATACCAGTAAAGGAATGTGAGAAGAGCTCTCCCACATCGTATTTCTGGTACCGCAAAGCTTTGGATATCACAGACTCCATTGATGAGACGGGCTCCTTCAACACTTACATCGTCTGCTGTCTGCTGGCAGCCTGGACCATCGTGTGTCTGGGAATGTTCAAGGGTATCAAGACATCTGTTAAGGTACACGGACAACCTGTCACGATCTGTCTCTCACAACGTTGATTTTTACGGTTTAGGAAGCTGTGTCATTTGTAAAATGTATCCTCAGATAGCAGCCATGGCCTTTTTTTGTTGTTGTTTTCACCTCAACTTCAGAACACACCTGTATTGAAGACTGACTTGGATAAGAGGAAAACTTTTGTTTACTATTTCCTCTGTTTGATCAGTTTAATTTGTCGTATTTTAGGATGAATTCTGGTTTGGACTTTCAAACGGGATCAAGATCGAAGTGGATCAAACTAAAAAGTTACTGCATTATACTGTACAAACTGAACTCTAATGAAATGCCCTCTAGTGAAGAGAAACTCTGATTTATTTTTTGTTTCTTTTATTGTGAAACATTTGCAAGTACACCATCTATTTGATATGTTTACCCCTGGCATGTATCTAGCTTCACTGTGTGTATATACATTTCACAGATGTATCTATAGAGTCGTTATAGTCAAGCACTTACTCGAGCCTTTTCCAGGCAGTTACTAGATGAGTGGCCACTTCAGACTTCACAATTTGAAGTCACACAATTTTTAATGACAGAAACAAAATTGCATTCTTCCGGGGAAGTAGCATATTTGTGTTTGTGGTGAAATACTGTGGGGAAAGGTTAGTGTGACAGTTCTAAGAAAAACGTGCAATTATTTTGGTGGCTAAGCAAAATATTCATTTTGAAATTTACTAGCACCATAGAAAGAAGTAAATCTTTCTGCCATGAAATCAGCTGAGTGGACGATTTGAGAATAAAAGAAGAAAACCATAAAGAGAAGCCTGTAATCAGTCTAACTGTAAATCACTGGCTTCATGACAACATTGGATCCTGTTCGACTTCCTGTGGCCGTTCTCAGTTCGGTCAAATCCCCATCATGTGTTGGGCTCAGATTTCAGGGTCACTGTGGGTGAAGGAATCTGAGGAATGTGTGGCTTAAGTGCTGACGTACGTTAGATGGCAAAAAACCCCACTCACTCACACGTTACAATTGAAGTTTGTATACAATTGTGTTTTCAACAACACATGAGCCACAGCTCCACAGTATGATATAAAGCAAAGCACTCGTGGCAACTTTTTATTATTTTGATGACATCAGTATTTCGGGTTTACACGACAAGCCCAAGAATGATAAGCCTTCCTGGATTAAACCTTTCATGAGAGGAAGTTATGGTTTATTGCACTTTAGCGCTGGTGCAAACTTCAAAGAGGAAGTTTAAGCCCACTCAGGGTGACAGGTGTTCCTTGAAATTACTGACACATGGTCAAAGGTCAGGACAATTAAAATAACATACCATTAAAGTACAATAAAACAGGAATTAAAGAGGAGAATATATCACAACACAGTAATGATGATGTGAACATGTCAAGCTGTTAATGAGAGGGGTTTTCAGTAGCGACTTGAGCATTTCACTGGACTGAGCTGTTCTTATATGGAGGCATTAACTGTTCCACAGATAAAAAGGCAGCGATCACAAAGGCTCGTCCAAGAGCATCTGGTTGTTGAAAAACTAATAAAAATGAAACCTCAGAATCAATCCTAAAACTGGGAAGTCAGTGGAGCGTGGCCAGGACTGGGATTACATGATCCTGCTTTCTTCTTCCTGTTAGAAGATGAGATGCTACAATTTGTACCAGCTGCAGATGATGAAGAGTCAACTGGTATCACCATTACAATATGTTCAGTTCATGACAAGCAGAGAGTTATGATGAAGTGACATTAAAGATGCAGCCTGGAAATTTATATATATACAGTTCAACAGTTAAGGTAAAGGATTGTTCTGAGTGGATTGTGCTATTTAATCTCATTGGTAATCATTGTTTCTCATTCTCTAGGTGATGTATTTCTCCTCCATCTTCCCATACGTGGTGCTGTTCTGCTTTCTGGTCCGAGGACTCATGCTGGATGGAGCCTTAGAGGGGATCACCTACATGTTCTACCCTAAGGTATCTGCAGATTAAAGGTCTGGTTCAGTGTTGAAAAACCAGCCAGATGTCAATATTTTCCTTGACGTGCGTGTTGCTGCCGCTGTGTGTTCACAGCTGGAGATCTGGGCAGATGTGCAGGTGTGGCGGCAGGCGGCCACGCAAGTCTTCTTCGCCTTGGGCCTTGGCTTTGGCTCCATTATCGCCTACTCCTCTTACAATCCCAAGAACAACAACTGCCACCGCGACGCCTACACCGTCTCCACAATAAACTTCCTCACGTCTGTGCTCGCCACGCTGGTGGTGTTTGCTGTGCTCGGCTTCCGCGCCAAAGACAAAGTCATGGCGTGTGTCTCCAGGTATATTTAATTAGTTGCAAGATTATATTAAACTGTTTTTGGAAAACCCTGAAGACAGATCTGTGTATGAAACATATGTTTTATCACTGTATATTAATGTTGTTTTCCACTTTTTCTTTTTGTTTTTTTTAAAGTAACCTGGAGGATCTGTCAGCGGAGTTTCACAGAGGTTATGTGGACCAAAACTTGATGCCAGTCTTCAACTACTCTGATCCCAGTTCTGTGTCTCTAGAGGACTACAGGGCCTGGTTCAAACAGTATGGAAATAAGGTCCCCGGTAATTTAACAGACTGTGACCTGGAAAAAGAGATGCAGAAGGTAAAGATCAGGTTTCTTGCAGTCTTTTTTGTTTTTAATTTGATGACTACACAAACAGCTAAAACCTGCACTTCTGTTTGTGTTCAGGGTGTTGAGGGCACAGGTTTAGCTTTCATTGCCTTCACGGAGGCCATGACCCTCCTGCCTGGCAGCCCCTTCTGGTCGGCGCTCTTCTTCCTCATGCTGCTCAACTTGGGACTCAGCACCATGTTTGGCACCATGGAGGGAATCCTCGCCCCCCTCACCGACCGCTTCAAAACTCTGGCCAACAACAAGACCAAACTCACAAGTAAACACCAGTTTAACCTCTGCTATTGTCAGTTCCTTTCAAGAAGAGGAATCTCAAGAAGAACATTATCTGAATTAGTAAATGTCCCTTTAAGATAAACCTTCACAGGGTACGTTTTGTGTATTCTCTCTTTAAAGAAGTTGTCCTAACTCTTCTGTCCTGTCGCTGCAGTTTTCAGCTGCATCGTTGGCTTTGTGATCGGCCTCCTCTTCACTCAGCGCTGTGGGAACTACTTTGTGACGATGTTCGACGATTACTCTGCCACGCTGCCCCTCATCATTGTGGTGGTTTTTGAGACCTTCAGTGTGTCTTGGATGTATGGAGCTGACAGGTGAGGTTTCTGTTCAGATAAATGAAATGTGAATTGTATTATCTAATCCACCTTAGTCTTCAAGTTGTTGTTTTTCCTCCCTAAGATTCCTCGATGACATTGAGGGGATGCTCGGCTGGCGTCCCTCCGTCATTTACAAGTACCTGTGGAAATACATTTGCCTGCTTGCTATGCTGGGCCTGCTGGGAGCCACCACTATCCGTATGCTCCTCAAACGCCCCACCTACATGTCCTGGAACCACGAGACGGTATGAAGACATTTTAATGCTGAAAACAAAACAGCTGTTTGAGATGGGAGCTTGTTTTGGTCAGTTTGTGCATGTGGAGTTGGTTTCATTCAGTGTCGTCTGATCACTGCACTCTGGGTAATCTGAAACATCTCAACAGCTTCAGGCAGTTTTCATTTTTCTGCAGAAGCCACAAAGTGAAACATGCTGTCTCATGCTCGCTCCACACCCACTTTTCTACATTTAGCAGATGTATATGTAAAATCTTATGCTGTCCTGTTTGGTTAAGTTCTCTACTGATTATTTGATTTTGATTTTTTTTCAGGCCTCCGAGATACATCTGGAGTATCCTGGTTGGGCTCTGGCTGTTTTGGCTTTGTTGATCATTTTTGCCATGATTCCCGTCCCAGTGGGTTTGATCCACGCTCTGCTCAAGGACAGGATGAAGCAAACGTCCAGAGATGCAGAGAACGGTCAATACAGCATCGTTAGCACTGTGGAAACTCCCATGACTGACATGTCAGAACTGGACCAGAAGAACGGGACTGATGATTCTTTCTCTTAAACACTGGACCTGAAGTATGCACTACAAGTTATTTTGTAAAATGGTGAACATTTAACTGGACCGGTCTAGATGTCAGCACAGTCGTGTCACAGCTTTTACTGCACACGTGGAACAAAATCCTCCCGATATTTTATATTTAAAAATGTTTTCAGCTTTTTTAAAATTTAAATTAAGTCCAGGCATATTCAGAGCATCATGATTTTCTATTTACTAATGTTTCACAAGTGCTCCTTTTTAAAAAGTTTGTAAAATAGAAAATATGGAACAAGTAATTTATTGATGCATGATAACTACAAGGTGGAGTTTCTATCAGATGTTGGTTTTACAGAGGGTTTGTCCAAATGAGCAAAAACAATGTTCTTTAGCTGTCAGTATAAGCCATAGACATCTTGTCATGTTTCTACATTTTTTTTGTTTTTAGTTAATATTTCATATTTACATTTTTTTAATCAGTCTTTTTAAGATTAATATCATTTCAACAATTCATGACAGTAAATAATCTATCATTCCTCAGAGAGCACACACCTTCACCAAGACATAATCCAGCTGTACTGATGCTATTGACTGAACACTACTGCCCTCTTGTGGTGAAATAGCAACACCCTCACCTGTTAAAGGTTTTTTTTTTTTTTCTGGACAGGATCCCATCTTCTGATCCGGGCCAAATTTGAATCTGTTATTTCTTCGGTAGTACTCCGCCTCTCTCTCAACAGGAAAGATCAAGATCCATTCAGTTATTTTGTTTTTTTCAGTAATGTCAGTAACAGACGAGCAGATGAAAACATCAGCTTCTTGTCAGAGAAAGTGTTCAAAGGTTCACTCCCTGGTCTGTTGTACAGACTTGTAGCTCATCAATGCAAAAAAAAAAACCCTCTGCATCTCGTTCATATGAAATTCCTACATGTTGATTTTTTTTTTTGTTTTGTTTTCCTGAAAAACAAACTATTGCATTAACCTGTACAGCAAAATCTAAGTTATTTGAGACTGTTACACCAGGAAAGAGTCCATTCAGCTACATATGTTGAAAAGAGGTACAGCCGTAAGCTATAGTATCAATGTTATTCCCGACACAAAAGCCATGTTAACATGAATAAGTCCAGAGTCAGTGTTTTAAGGTGGTATTGTGTTGTGCTTGGAGTGAGTTTGTACTAAACATGTCAACTTCCTCTGTTGAAGCCAACAGCAGGTTAAAAGGTTTTGACTCACTGGCAACCAAACCAGTGCAACAATCCACGCTGTAGTTTTACAGTGTTACAGGACTCTGAACCAGGTTATTAAGTAACACATGGCAAGAACATACTTCCTCATTGTAATGTATTTATGTAAATAGCACAAGTAAAAACTCTGTAAGATCAAATGTATTGAACATCTGTGGGATGTCCTTTTTTAAAAAACATGATTCTGTGTGTATATTTTTTATAAAACTTGGGCAGAAAGAAAACATGTTTGTTTAAACAGCCACTGACCACTGCACGATATGATGTAAGTAAAGTATTTTTAAGACTTAATTGCTCAGCAATCAATGTGTTTTCGATCCATTTTTCATAAATTAAAGGTGTAGTTTGTTTGGTTTAGTTTACTTTCTTCTTCTCATTTTTCTGAAAATGAATTGAATGTTATAAACTCAAAAATTCTTGGTGCCTTTAATTTAAATAGGGCTAAATGATCAATGTTAAAAGCATTCCAGCATATGTATAATATTGAAAAACAATTGACAGAGTAGTTGCGTATATAATGTGAATTTTTAGGAAAATGTATTATTGTTATGTAATGTGTTGCAGTTTTGTTTTTTTATTAAAAGACATTTAGCATGCTGTTGAAACAATTGTTTTGTTTTTTTAAAATATCTTTGTGATGTGCTCAGACTTTTGAGTTGTTGGTATAGACTATAGATAGAATAGATGAAGCTAACCTGACGTCACCTGCTGGTTTGTGGAGTCGCGTTTCAACACTAGGAGTTAGTATTTGGACATCACCATGTTGGATATTTGGAGCCAGAAGTGACTATATATATTTTTTGTACACAGACTTTGAAGAAGTTGTTTCTTGAGTTTAAAAACTACTTCTTAAAGCAGTGACCTCACACACTGATGTTTTCTGTTATGTTTGTGAATATGGACCCACATGTTTGTGAATCACAGTGTGGTGGTTTTCTTCTGCCTGCTGTATTAGTTACTGAAAAGCCCAGAGGTGCTGGCAGGAGTAAAGAACATCTCTGCGATCATGTTCTCAACCAAAACACACTTTCAATACCTGCTGTGTGCTGCCGCACAACTGCACCATTATCTGCCTGAGAAAGTTGAAGCACATCAAGGACTCTGCCAAAGGTAAATAACTAAACGGTTGAAATGAGGACGACATGTAGAGGCTGTATGAAGTGTGTTTTTCTCACATCCTGTACAATCTGAAATGTTTCTCAGTGGTTCCAGCTCTGACAGACTGAGAGCAGGACGTAGTTTGTCTTATTGTGTCTATTAAAGTGCAGGTGGCCTGAAACATGAACCTCAAGGCCGCCCAGCCTCGTGCTCAAGCTGCTGACCTAATGTAGCTTTTGCTTTGAAAGCAGCGTTTTGATCCTCGGATGCAGCAAACATTTGGTGCAGGTCTTTGTTTTCCTTTCATATCTGATAGTCCTTGAACACTTTGAGAGTCCTTGGAGGCCTGTGTAGAACATGGGAATGAAAACACTGTTGATACTGAAGTGCTTCAAAGAGTTCAGAGGATCCCATCGAATCAAAGTGAGAAATGGCAGTGGTCCTTCATAATGTTATTTTTTTTAAATTGAGAATGAAGTCCTTTTTTATTTTAAATTTAATTAAATTATTTGTGGCTTTATAGTGAGTGGGCACCTTTTAAATGGTTATTATTGTTATTGATGTATGTTTGTTTTGTTCATAACCTCTTTTTTTCCTCCTACTGTTTTTATGAGATGTCCGAGTGAGTCTTGTGGGTAAGTATCCATCCATCCATCCATCCATCTATTCATCCATCCTTCTATCTATCATCCATCCATCCATCCATCTATTATCCATCCATCTATCCATCCATCCATCTATTCATCCATCCTTCTATCTATCATCCATCCATCTATCCATCCTTCTATCCATCCATCCATCCATCTATCTATCCATCCTTCTATCTATCACCTATCCATCTATCCATCCATCCTTCTATCCATCCATCCATCCATCCATCCATCCATCCATCCATCCATCTATCCATCCATCCATCCATCCATCCATCCTTCTATCCATCCATCCATCCATCCATCCTTCTATCCATCCATCCATCCATCCATCCATCCATCCATCCATCCATCCAACCTTCTATCCATCCATCCATCCATCCATCCATCCATCCATCCATCCATCCATCCATCCAACCTTCTATCCATCCATCCATCCATCCAACCTTCTATCCATCCATCCATCCATCCATCCAACCTTCCATCCATCCATCCATCCATCCATCTTTATCCAATTAGGCTGTGGGTGCAGGAGCCTATCCCAGCCACCAATAGGTGAGAGGTGGGGTACATCCTGGACGTGTTTCCAGTTCATCACAGGGCTGGATT
>OOFC01000149.1:23401-46939 GCA_900323345.1 Pseudochromis fuscus
TGTGTGTGTGTGTGTGTGTGTGTGTGTGTGTGTGTGTGTGTGTGTGTGAAACAGAAAAGAATGAAATGACCTCCTCACTAGTGGCCTTATTTTCAGTCTCCCCTCTGCGCCCAGAGACTTTGTGGCAGTTTAATTTATTGACTCTGTTTGTGTGTGTGTTCCTATATATTTAGCCTCTACCCCAGGGTCCTGCTAAGGGAACCATCAACACTCGCTCCGCTCACTGGTCATTTAACACAAGCTGACCTTCTGTGCCACCTCTGCCCAACACACACTCACACACACGAACGCGTTAAACGATGTGAAATATGTGTGAACATGCACAGGAGCCCATTTATAGAACTGCACGGTTACCCACTCTCTGCTCCTGTATCAGGAGCGGGGATGTGGGCGTTAAAAAAACTTTAACCCGAGAGACCAGGGTTTGTGTTTGGCTACCAAAATACTTCCTACCATCTGTCACTGTTGACTTTTTTTGACAACAATCTTTCCATATTCCTAAAAAGGCACCTTAATCATAACGGTACAAACATGTATCATGCTTCAGTTGCTTCACAAATAAAATACTTTGTGAACATTTTGCAACTTTACACTTAAAATTCCACATATGTTAATTCATGCATTATTAATTGATGTACTATAATGTGAGCATATGTCTTTTTGAAATGGCAGGTGCTGTTTCGCATTACCACAAGAGATCGCACAGCAATAAAACGTGACTATGGATTATAATAAGCTGCTTGCACACACAACCTATGGCATCACCTGTAGGTCTTATTCTGGGTTATACTTAGACTATTTACTGTAATTTTTGTAGGGTGGCTGAAAGACACATTTTAACAGTATTCATATGCAACACTTTGAGTGTAGCCAGTAATTTATCTGCAGTATTACCTCTGCCAAGGAGGTTATGTTTTCACGCACATTGATTTATTTGTGTTTACATTATCTTCCATTAATTCGAGGCAGAAGAAACAACTGAACAGATCTCGATGATTATTGATTTCTTTATTTTTTTATTTACCTATGGGTATATATAGCTTATTGCTCAATGATTACATTTCAGGTAAGATCAGAGGAAAGAAAATCCCATCTGTTATAATAATAAAAACAAAAAAACATAGTGTTGCTATTTCACCACAAGTGGGCAACAGTGTTCAGTCTATGGCACCACTACAGCTGGATTATGCTTTGGCAGTGGTTTTTGTTATCTGAGTATTTTTATTATTTTTAGGAAACAGGGTCACATGGGCATCACTTGTACATAATATTGTAGGTTTTAGCGATGTTTATATTCGATAATAGTTTACCTGCATTATTACATGAATCACACTTTGCAAAAATAAAGATATAAGCTTTTTAATTGTGTTACAGTAACTAAATGTTATTCTCCAATACTGTGGTCTCAGTGCAGTGTTTGTTTGATGTGCTTATGTACTCTATGAAAATGTCTTCCTGTCACTCTGTCTGTGGATATTAGTGTTCGTCTGTCAGCTTTGTCTCTCATCCCACCTGTCCGTCTTTGTTCCTGTCTGCTTGTCTTCCTCTACAATACATACACAGTACAAATATGCTGATTCTGCAGGACAATATCTGATGAGACAACAATGCAGCGAGACTCAGAGTCTGCAGTGTGTTTACTCTTGTTTTCATCCCCCCTTTTCTTTGCTGCACATTCTTTGCACCACTCATTCACAGTTCACATCTCTCCGTCTCTCATGCCTCTATCTCGCCAGTGTAATAACCAATTAACTCCAGCTCTTGGTTGCTTAAATTTTTTATTTATTTCTTCATTAATTCATTTCCTGTTGAAAGCGTACTCCACCGTGATTGGCAGCCCGCACTAATTGCACCTCAGACTGTGAGTGTACAAGATACGCTCCCACACAAGTCTGCACAACTAGCACACACACACATGCACACACACAAGCTCTTGAGCACACGTATTTTCACTCGCAAGGTCATGTGTATCCTTGTGTACACCATTCGATGTAAACTGAATGCACTTCAAGTGTTAAATGCTTCCAAGCTGTACACACACACATTATAAAAAACGTCCATAGCATCACACTCGCACACACAAAGGGATCAGTGGTGGTTTTAATTAGATTTGGCCTATCAGCCTCCAACTCAGAGAGGGAAAGAAGGCAGATTACTGCTGCCCTCTGTAATGGCTTCCCAACACTTTATCTGAGATTATTGTGGAGGTAGATGACTTCAAGGTCGCTGGCACTATTCAGGAGAGGAGACGTGAGCGAGGCCATTTGAATACACAACTATAAAATTCATGAAACTCACGTATGAAATTCTTGAGCAGCCTTTGTGGATCTGTTGGAGCCGTATGAACAGATAAACAACTCCCCAATCAGCGTTTTGTGTGTACACGACTGATTAGAGGCTGATTACAACCACAACTCAGCATCGCGACTGATTTTTTTTTTTTCAAGTGAATGGACAAATTACACATGAGAGAAACTAAGCACATTTACGGACGCAGAGCTGTACATACATAACATACATATCCAGCCCCGTAGTTTATTCTTAACCTTAGTGATCCATAATTCATCGCTTAATAGCATTTTACAAGCATAATTGAGAGAGTTATGTTCAGATCTCAGCTGTCCCTACAGCACTACATCCTGAACAACACATTTATTGATGTTCGCTGTGACTGATTACACTACTCAAGTAAATCTTATGCTGATTAAATTTCAGACGAAGGCTGTAAAAAAAAAAAAAAAAAAGCCTGTATTTGTAAGTCTATAGCTAAAGAGGACACAATGTGTTGGGGTGGGGGGTTAAAAATAACATGTGTTACATTAGATGATAAACTTTTTCAAATGAAAATGGCGTCTGCACCAAACTAACAAACAAATGAATGTCATGCTGAGTACAATATGTGAACCTCTTGCACATGTGAGGGGAGGTGGGAGCACGCACAAATATGTGTGTTTATGTGTGCTTTTGTGTATTGTGGAGCACCGCGGAGGCTTTCCCTGAGTGGCTGTACAAAGCGCGCCGGGAGGAAAAAAAAAAAAAAACGCTGAGTCTTTGATGCTAATATGAAGTGTCATATCTTCCCTCGCAGAGTGTGTGTGTTTGTTGTGTGCATGTGTGTGTGTGTGCGTGGGTGTATACAGTATGCGCGCGCTGAAAAAAACTTATGCAATTACAGTTCCTTTTGGCATTACCACGCTGACTGAAATGCTGACAGACATACATCCCTAAGCTGACATAAGCAGTCGCTCCGCCGCTGTGTGCGTACGCGCATGTGCGATACATGTACAAACACACACTAATTCGAGGCTTAATGTTTTGTGACGGAAAGTGCTATGCTGTAGAGAAAGGTTGGATACACACACACACGCACGCACACACACACATGCACTGTCTAATAATAGGCAGTTCACACAGCGCTGCCAAGGCTCAGAAGGCCAGTTACTGTAAAAGGATTTTCATAAGTTGAGTTCTGAAGGCAGAGCTGATCTATACAGCAGGTCCTCTCCTACTCCTCCAGCCTGAGAGCCAAGAGGGGGAGAGATATGGTCTCTCACTCTGGGACATTAATCGCCTCATTAATGCTCTTTCTCTAAAGTGCTGGAATGAAAGTTTCCCTTTCCGTTTTGCTGCGAGCAGGCCCGCTGTTGCTGCTTGAACTGAAAATGTTATCACAGTAGGTGGATCTGTGGCTATCGCTGCTGTTACTAATATAATTTAATGCCGGTATTTTATTATGAAATCTGTTATCAGGACTTACAGAACCGCTGCACAGTCTGTGATCACTAGAAATCTGTTGTAATGAAAAAGACTCTGCATTACTGAGCTGCTGTTTCTGTCTCTCTCTTCTCTGTAGCCATCGGGGTGCAGATGACTCTGGAGGCGGTTGAGTCCAGATTTTGGGGCATCACAGCACAGGTGAGTCGGTATGATGTCATTTGTGTAAGTGTGTTCTCAGAGGAACTTCTTGTGAATCTCTGTAACACTGCTGAAATAATGTGTCTTCAGCACATTGAACTGTAGAGGTGAAAAGTTACAAACAGGATCTGTGATGTTGGCTAAACTTTGAACAAAGAGACATATTTTTGGGCACTTTCTTGAATAAAACCGACTTCTTGCTACATTGTATTTTATGCTTTGAAATCTTGTTGCCACTCTCTATATTTTAAACTACAGTATAAATTATAAGTGTCGGGTATCGCTGTGCAGGGCTTGGCAATTAAACTCTGTAATTACTGCATTATTGCTTCAGTTTTTTTTTTTCATATGAGATTTATATTGTTTTGTCAATGTTATTGTTGCCCCCTATAAAAGATTGGACTTCAGGTTTATTGTAGTGCTCGTACTGGTACTAATGAGAATGCAGTGTTTGATGTATTTATACTTACAGCAGCTATATTGGTTTGTGAAATACAAACAACACAATCATTATTTTGTGATGGATAACACCATCTTCCAAATAATAACCTTTACTTTATTTCCTCTGTGTCTCAAATTGGCTTCACATCTTTCCAATTTAGAGGGAGTTTTTAATTTTTTTCAGATTTAATCCTTAATAGACTGCTGCCTTGAATAGTTTTGTGAGTCTTTGATTTCAATGTTACGTATGTGATCTGGTGTGAAATGTCACTTTCAAAGGCATTAACCAACTACCCATATTCGCCCGAGCCTTGTCAGAAAATTCAATGTCTTGCACAATAGGGAGCACAGCTGTTATTAAATACTCTCTGGTTCAAGTGTTTAACCCGTGGCCTCTGTCTTGTACCCAGGAGTATTCCTTCATCCCACCAGCCCACCCTGACACCATATATTACCGCGTGACAAAAAGTCAAAGATGATTATAGGTTTCCTTTCTGCTCCATTAGGTGGTAATTACAGCATTTGTTTAATTCAAAGCTTAATGCAGTGTTTTCCATATCACTGCTCCCACCATTACAGAAGGGTCCTACCCATACCTAAAACATTAAATTAAAAGATGAAATGTTATCAATAGGTTTGTTTTTGGTGCTTTTTTTTTTTTTTTTAATGCTGTGCTGAGGAGTTTTAGCTCAGCCCTGGGTTCATTGGAGGATCTTTGCATCTTCTTCCACACCTTCAAGAAAACATTTCATTCAGGGAAAACTTGCTTAATTTGGCGTAACACTTTGGCTGCAGCAGGTATTTGATAACTTGTCCCTTTTCCTCCTCTGCTCCCGTGGCTGTAAATGACAGCAGTTAAAAGAGCATTAAGGCTGCTGGCTAGCCATTAAGTGATGGATAGCTACCGCAGCTAGGCCCGGCAGCTCCCTAGTGTGTGTGTGTGTTTTTTTTTTTTGGAACTTTGAAGAAGACAGTGTTGTATATGTGTGTGTGTGTTAATGTGTGTTAGTTTGACAGGAACCATATGCATGACCATCTGTGCACAAGTGTGTTGTTACGTTCATATTTATCAGCGAGCAGCTCATTAGCATCATTTGCAGTGGACTCGTTACCCACTAGATTTACAGTGTATAGAAAGTCGTTACCAATCTCGTGCACTTTTGACTCCATCTTCTCTTTCCTAAATTTTCCTTAAATTTTTCCACCTGTCAGCTCCACCTTTTTTTCATAATTATACCGTCTCCTTCTTTCCTCCTCTCATCTCCTCCACCCTCTCCTGTCTCCTCGGATAGCTTACATAATCATCCTATCTCCCCGTCATGTACTTGATCTTTATTTCATAGGGCTTGTGTGTGCACTGACGTTATGTGCTCGTTTTGACTTTGCACGTTCATGTGTGTCCACCCATGCATGTGCGTGTGCGTGAAATGCTCTCCACAGTCTATTTTAAGTGTTCAGCTCCCTCGAGGGGGAAGATATTGTACCTCCTGTAAATTCTGAATGAAAGACTTGTCATCAGGAGGAAGTACAATAACCGGTCACATGGCAGCAGCCGCAACAATCTATCAACAAACACTTCTCTCAAAGCGGCGTCGTATTGTCCCGCTGGGTTTGAGCAAAGGCAAAGAAAATATTTTGAATTTGCATTTTGTTTTTTCCTACTTCATCATTAGCTGGCAATGAGGGAAATATTTCATAAAAACCCAATAACTGGCTTGCTTCAGTGACTAATAACAGCAGATTAGCTTCATCTATATGTGTTTCTAAGAAATGATTAAAGCAAAGAACTCACTGCACAAATCCTCAGTGGAAGAGTTACATAAGTGAGAAAAACCCTGTCTGACCTTATAGTTGAAGTGTAAGGTTGACTACCTTAAAATAAGACATTATTAGTGCATGAATTATGAAAGAGTTCGAGTAAGAATAAAGCACGAACTCCCATCTAATGGGAATGAGTCAGAAAGTTAATAGGAAAACTCTTTTGACATCACGGTGCAGCACACTGCGCTCCCCCTGCCATCTCCATCGATGGTGTTGGAAAGTTAGGGACAGTGAATGAGAAAGTATATTCACCTATACTATTAATAAATGTGCTTCATTGCTCTGCTCCACTGACACATTATGTTCCCACCTTGGATAAATCTGAATAATGGAATATTGTAAAGATACATCTTATTAACATTGACCATCTGAAATCCAGAGTGTCGGCCTCTTTCTGTGTCTTACATCTCATTGCTGGTGTATTTTGTCTGGCAGTGAAAGCAGAAGCAGTGAGGGGCTCCGAGGTGATAGTAATTGGAATCAGAAGTTGATTGATTTTTTGCCATTCACACCTTCGCAAGCTCATTATCTCCCAGAGAAGAAAACTCAGCTGTTTTCTTTATCGCTATTATCCAATATTACATAAACAGAAATCCTTTAACTTTTTTATTCTTTGGTATTCAGGTTAATTATGCTTCAAAATGTCTTGAAGTCATGTGATATTTGAATTTTAAAATCAGGATTTATAGTGTTGCAGGACTCAGATTAGAATAGTGTATAATGGTCAAACATCTGTGAGCGCACAGTGGAGATCAGTTGTCGAGAGAGAGACGCTGTTCGATGGAAGTTCAGGGAATAAGAGTGATAATTGGTGCTCTCTCGCCATCAGCTTCACTCCTCCTGGAGTTTCCAGACGAGACACATTTACTAACACAGGATCTGAGAGAGCAGCCTCTTACATATCAAACATGCTGCCTAGATTTAGAAGAAGCTGGGTTCATGTGAAGCCTGGAAGACGAAAGCGTGGGTGAAATGTACATCAGATGAATTGCATATGGAAGATATGAAAGTCCAAAGCAGTTTGTTATGGTAGCAAATGTGCATTATTTTCTTTTAACTAATTGGCAAGATTGAAGATGTTGGTCATGTTTTAATGGCTACCTGACTCTAGAGCAATTATGAGGTTAGATGTTTCATTAACAGAAGATCACAATTAATGCTCCCAAGAAAACAACCGCTTTTTAATTTCACCCAGCCCATGTTTTTCTTTTTGTGCCTTATTACAAATTTTGGCCACTGCCTGGTGAAGCTACAAGAATTATGAATGTTGTTTTAGATGTGAAATTAATACTGGAATTTGCTTTAATGAGCAAAATGAGACATTTTCCTGTACATTGGGACCGTCAAACAAGCCGTGCCATTAGCATGGTCGTATCTGTCAGTCCACTGAATTGTGGTTTATCTCAGGAGGCAGCGATGGGAAGCAGAGAGAAAGACTGACACTTTGCTGTAATGGGATTGAAAAAGATGATAGATTGTCTCATTCACACTGCGACATGCTCTATTTAGCCCGACCATGATTCCAAAGACGTATTGTCCATCGACAGCAATCCACATATATCGTAAAATGTGACCATAGAGTCATCAGAAAGGCGATCGACGTTTTGACTCATGGCCTATGGACAGATGAAACTTACTGATTGTGCTCATGGAGAAAAGGTTTTATATTATGAAAAATACAGTTTTGAGTTTAGATTTGTTTTTTAGTGGACGAATCACCAAAAAAAAAAAAAAAAAAACCCCTGCAGGAATTGTTAAAGTCGGCTTAAATACCTGGTAAAATTGTTGGTCTTTTACCCCCTTTGAGTCATGTGCTTTAAGAAGATGTATGGTGCTGTCAACAGCAAGCTAACAGCAGCAGAGAGCGGAGTCAATGCACTGACGTACACATCATTAACTGAACTAATGCTTCTCTTGTCTCCATCCCTGTGTGTCTCTTTGTTTCTCCCTCTGTGTCTTCTCAGCCAAATGACACAGATGTAAGTACGCCTCTCATTTTTCACAATATCACTTTTTTTTTTTCTGCAGAAACAAATTTAACATCTTAGCACCGACTCAGCTCCGTGAAGTCAGCCTCACACCTCAGTTAAATAGGTTACTCGCACATACGCTTAGTCAGAAAGATGCTGAAATGAAGCGTCAAACAAGACACTCAGGATCCTATCACAGGTGGATGAGCCACATCTCATGCAAATTAACTATCTCTCACCATTGCGCACACATTTTTTCACGCGTGCACTCGTCAACACTTCCACATGTTCGAGCCCAACACCTAAACAGGCAATCACAGACACAGTGTGTGTTCAGCCCTCCTCTAAACACCTGTCACATCCGCACACACACACAGCAGTTTCACCTGTATTTCATCAGTAAAAAATTCTACCTCAGCTTCATAATGATGCCATAAATCCTAAATATTTGATCTCTCTTTGTTTTCTCCAGTGCGCAGATGTAGAGGGGATTTGTCCGCTGCGCTGTGACAGCATCGTGAGTGTATCTTTCTTTGTGCCTGATAATTATAATAACTCTCAAACAAGCATCACATCATGACTTTACTACAAACTGATTTAGTATTCCAACCCTAAAAGTTCAAAAACTGTAATAATTTGCTTTTATATTGAACCCAAAAAAAGTAGAAACCTGCTTGCGTTGCTGTGATTTTGATTCATTTCATAATAATGGTTTGAATTATATGAATTACTGAGCTATTTGTGTCATGTTTGTCTGTGGTGGTGACACAGATCTATACTTACATAAGTCATTTCTTTCTCTCCTTCTGTGTTTCTCTCTCATATCAGGATCTCGAATGCTACGTGATTGACAATAATGGCTTTGTCCTAATTTCTAAACGGCCTAGTAATGTGAGCTCACACACACACACACACACACACACACAGAATATATCTGGAGTGCTTTTTATTCTTGATTGTTTGAGAGCTCCTCCAGCTGTCAATATTCATAACCAGACAAGAAAGGAATTACACTCAGAAGAACAGACCCAAATGATCATGCTCTGTTATTTTAAAATACTTAGATACTATATATATCTCACAGTCACTTAAAATTTCCTTGTGAGTCCTCCAGAGTGCCTCCCTCTCATTCAGTGAAACACTGTTGATCAGCAGAGCAGATATCCTGTCCACAGCCAGGACACTGTGTCTAACTTGGCCATGAATAAGACTCAAAACCTCATGAATCCTATTTCTGCATTTTCCACTTCCTTACACATGAGGAGACTCAATCGCTAATGCTTAAAAGGACTTCCGTGGCTTTTTGGCATGTATAAAAATTTAAATAAACATTTTAAAATACTTCTTTTTTTAAATTATTTTGTTTTACCCACGGCAGTTGGATTAATGTAGTAGCTTTTACATTTACATATTCCCAAATAATTTTAATACAATCTAATACAACAGCACAGAGGTAGGTAGATAGATAGATAGATAGATAGATAGATAGATAGATAGATAGATAGATAGATAGATTATAGTGAACATTTAGACAGATTTTTGACAATATGCCTGTGTTTATGTTGAAGGTTTTAGTGCAATTAAATTAAAGGAATATGCCAAGATTTTAGCAAACAGATTTGTTTATTTTCTCGTCAAGGGTTAGAGGAGTTTTCATTGGCAGTGAGATGGTTTTGGACAGAGCCTCACGAGCTGTTTCTGGTCTTGCTGGCCATTCATATTTAATGTATAGATATGATGCTGGTATCGATCTCCTCATCACACTCTCTGCAAGCATGTCCCAAAATGTCAAACAATTTCTTTGAGCGAATTTGAACAAGCTGCCCCAACCAAGTCATGTGTGATAGCATACATTGCTATAGAACAAACAGACAGTATAGTGTGGATGAATAATTGATGGTACAGGTCACACTGAGGTGAAAGCAGCATCACAGATTCAAGCTGATGTTCCCTCTGTCAGATTTTCATGAGTTGGACACATTGATTGCCTGACATGGTGTTTTTCTTTCTCTTTCCTGATAGGCGGGAAGGTTCTTCGGCGAGGTTGACGGATCAGTGATGACCACACTGATCAGGATGGGCATGTTCAAAAGGTAGCGTCTGGCTGTCACTGCCTGGCTGAGTGGTTGGCGAGATGTCTCTGTGTGTTCGGGGAGGGCAGGGGGTTGACCCACCTTTGACACTCTGAAATGAGAAGTGGCGTTTAATGTGGCTCATGAATATAATTGACACAAACAGCAGTGTATTGTCTTAATCAGGAGGTACTGTTTAATATTTGGTCATTATACACCTAGCATATGCACAAATAAAACCCATTCTTGTTATACAGTGATGTGTTTTAGTCTCTAGATGCTCAGGGTATCTTACTCATCCATTATGGTGTTTGTGATATAACTATCCCTGCTTTTCCTTTTCGGTCCCCTTTGAGCTTATTTGACGGCTCTCTGGATTTTTTTTTTTCCTCCCTCTTAGTTTATGCCCGTCTTTTATGTTTGAAATCTCATGAGTGATGTGCTATTTTTAAACAGCTAAAAGATTTCGTCATGCTTCATTTGACACAGGATATTACATAACTGGTTCTGAGCATGCATGAACTTCACTGGCAGTGTGTATATATCTTTGTACTCTGCGTGCATATGCGTCTGTAGTTTTTTGCGTCCTTGAGCTTCTACCTGCGTCAGGACCAAATATTCACAGATAAAATATAAGGACTGGGTCAATCCCGTATCTAAAAAGTAATTCTAGCACTGCAGGGGTTTTCTTTTAGGTTTCTTTCTATTTCTATGATAGAGATCAGAGTCTCTCTAAGGGTTAAGCTCAGCTGTGCAGCACTGTGTGTGGTAGTCTGGAGGGGGTCAAGGAATCATTGTAATCCTGCCAGAAGAGCAACACCATGTGAATCCGTGTGCGTGTGTTCGCCCATGTTTCCTCAGGGTGTCCTTGTTCGACTACCAGGCCATGTGTAAGATGAGCTCGCACTCTGTCAGCGGGGCTCGTCCACTTCTCAGCGTACGTACGGCAAACTCACTGTTCATGCCTTTTTCCATAATGGTCCGATCAGTTCTGCAGTAAATATCCTGTCTCCCTCCATCTCCCTTCAGCTCTTCTATGGTTTGACTTCAACCCTCAAGTGGTTCCTCTCCAACTTTCTGCTGTAAGTGTTGCTAGGGGCAACCAGAGTTGGCTGGTCCAGTTTTTGTTGCACTGTTTTCAAAATAAAACGATTTTTATTTTCTTAAAAGTTGACATTATTTATCACTGTTCAGTCAACTGTGTTTATTGGACATTGAATTGACAACATTGATAGTACCCGTAGTAAATCACAAGGATTTATTTGAGGCACAACACATAAAAATGTCTAATTCTTAAGAATGTGTCTGATTATTTATTTCATCTAGAGACAACTTGTTCTCATTTCTTAACATTAATTAGTGAGCTTTACAAATGTGAGGGAGGAGGCAGACGAGCTGTTATCACCCTTCAGCCTCCTTAAACTGCGCCAACACGCTGCTGACAATACCTTCATATTCAGCAGTGTGGATCTTCTCATTTAATGCTTGGCAAGAAAATGAATAAGTATTTTCTATTGAACTGATAGAAATAAGAGAACAGAGAGGAGCCTCTTTTTATTTTGAAAATAAGCTTCCATGTTTTACTATAATGACTTGTAAGGATGAAACCACTTGATACATACAGCAGCTTCATTAAAAATAACAGGCTGGTTATCCCGTAACAGCTACCAAAGCTACCAATTACAGCTGAATAACTTGAGGACCCATTTTATTATTCCCATGACACAACTTTGGGTCCTGGCCCAGTTTCTGAGAGCTGCCTGCAATCTGCTTGCAATCTGCTTTGGTCTATAATGATGGCCGTCTAATTGACTCTCTTCTTTGTGTCCACTCTTCCTCTCCTCTGTCTCCTTCGCAAAGGTTTCTCCTGGAGTTTAATATCTGTGGCTTTTGGCACACGGAGCATTTTGCAGATGGTGAGCTCACACACCCAAAAAGTGTCCGGTTGAGGTTGAATTTTGTTTCTATCTTCATCACAAATGTCCTTCTGTAGGTGGAAGTCATGAAGTTTTGTAATCATATCCCTCTAGGGCAGTGGTCCCCAACCTTTTTTGCACCACAGACCGGTTTAATGTCGGCATTATTTTCACGAACCGGCCTTCAAGGTGTGGCAGATAAATTACAGCAAAAATAAAATAATACTACCTGAATAAAAAAATAAATAAAAAGTTTCGCCTTTGCGAAGAAGCTCTTAAAAGACTATTGGTTTCTTTTACTCATTTTCGCTAGTTTGCGGATTTAGTGGTTTGGCTAAAGTATCTGATCACGTGACCGAGACGAGTCAGGAGACAGACGAAAGTTAAGTCGGAGAGAATCTGGTCGTTTTTCAAAATAAAACGTCTTTCAGACTGTAACAATCAATACAACGGAATTTATATAAATCATTAATTCTTTCTGCGCAGCCCGGTAACAAATGTCTCACGGACCGGTGGTTGGGGACCACTGCTCTAGGGCACACTTGGATGCAGTATTTTAATTTTAAACTAAACCCTAATCCCACATATACATCTCTATGAGTTTTAATGGATCCTTAAGTAATAAAGAAGGTTTGGCCAATACCAGTTTAATTTTTCTCCTTCTCCTACCACAGATGTTACAGTATTGACAGATGTGTATGTTGTGTCATGTGGGTGTTTATGTTGTGTCTGACATTGATCATCAGTCTGGAGGTCATTATGGTATAACAACAGTGTGTCCTCTAATCTTCTCACCTCTCATCCGCCTCTGTCTGTCCATCAATCACACATCCCCCCTCCTCATTACTACACCTGTCGATCATCTGCTCCATGTCATCGTCACTGTCATCCCTCCATTCAGCCAAGGTCTCTCGTGAGTAACTGCCTTGTAGTGTTTCTGGGGAAGATCACTGTTCTTTGCATTTTTGTGTGGTGTAGTGTTTACAGTGTACTGCAAAAAAAAAAAAATATATATATATAGAGAGAGAGAATTTTGTGTGTCTGATTACGTAAGTAGCTTTCAGTGGGAGCAGCTCTTCAGCATCAGACCTAAACATAGAGTTTTAATGAAGCTAATGTAATTCTAAAGAAGTCCAACAAAAAAAGTATGAGTCACAGCCAGATATGTGAAAATTTGACAAGCTTTTATGGCTCTTCTCTCAGGTTTCAGACCCATCACTTTACCTGTCCACAGACACTATATTGTATTTTGCAGAAAGCTGGAGTGCCTCTGGCGATGGTAGAAACAGCAATAAACAGCTGAAGTGTGAAGCATTTAAACGTTAGCCCTCGTTCTCCTGTCATAGACTCTCAGCCTGTCAGTCACCGGCAAAATGTCACACATACTCATTTATATTCCCAACCTCAAGACTTGACCCTTATCTATTTCTCTATTAGCCTCGACTCATAAGAAGAAAGGGGACATCCTGCAGCCATGTGACACCGAGTACCCCAGCTTCGTTTACGAGCCGTCAGTCAAAGAGACCAACAGCATTATTAAGTGTGGACGATGCCAGAAGTAAGCACACACTTACCCGCACACAAATAGCGGTGCGGTTCCCTCTCTAAGCCCTAGACCAGTCATATTAAATTGTCCCTCTAAAATCCATTTTCCACGGCTTTGCTCTGCTCTGCATACTGAGAGGAGCAGTGTGTATTTATACACGAGTATCAGGAAGAGGGAAATAAGTAGGAAGGAACTGAATTAGATCAGAGTGCGCAGGGTTATGGAAAGACAGAGAAGCATATGGAGAGTGAGGGAGAGGGAGGAAAGCTGAGAGAAAGTATTAGCAGTGGTAAATGAAAAAAGCGATGGGGAGAGTGAGTGACAGAAACAAAGATGGAAAAGCTGTGGGAGGCAAATGGTGGGGGGAGAAGAAAAAAGAGGAACATCACAGAGGGGTTTGTGATCATAGGTTGAGTGTGAACGCCCTCATGAGGACAAGGGTGGTACAGCAGCACAATGAGATTCTTACATTTAAGTAAATATGCAAAATTATTGTTATCCTATTCGTGTGTCAGATTGTTTTTATTTATCATTTTCATTATGATTTAAAACAGTCCTTGTATACAGTACAGTGTGGCTGCCCCCTACTGGAAAATGTGTTAATACCACTTATCTATTTCCTCTTTCTGCAGTTTTGATGACAAGCACATTTCACACTTTTTTTTTTTATTTTTGTTTATGTCAGGATGTTTGTAGTGCAACAGATACCAGAGAGCAATCTGTTGATGCTGGTGGTGCAAGCAGACTGCGACTGCTCCCGGCAGTACTCACGCATCACTTTGGAGCCCAAGGAAGTCAGATATATCCTTTTGATGTTAATATTTGCATAGCAAGTGGATTCATCTCAAGCAGTTATCTCACCCTAACACTTATACTAAATTAAGTCTTCGTAGCGTGGGCTTATTTTAACGTAATTGCAGCGACACTGCGGGTTTACTCCACATCGTGAACAAAAGCACACTGTTTTTTTGGCAGTAGTTGATATATCTATGTATAACTGTTAGTAGTACACTGATGGAGAAAAGGGTTTGTAACAGAACCTGCACCTTGTATTTGTAACTTTAAAGGTACAGTGTAATCCTGTACCATACATGGCCAGAATGATATCTTAAAACATGATCTATTTCTATCTTTCTCTTTTCCTTAGTCAGTGCCATCTGTGCTTCATTCTGTGTTGCTGTAAACTCCCAGTCTTGCTCTGAAGAGGGTGTAAACAAACCAATACAGACAGGATGCCTCACTGGCTTCCCACCTTTGAACACGATAATTGTGTATTGATTAGGCAGCCCGCCTCTCTCGTTGTGTGATCTGATTCCAGTGGTTTTACATTTAATTCAGCTTCAGTTGTTATCACGTTTGTGTCTGCTATGTTATATTTTGTGTATGTAAGAGAAGCATGAGAAGCCTCCTCTGCTGCTGCTGTTGCTCCTTGACCTCGCTGTACATAACGCATCAGTGAAGTGCGACAGGATGAGGTCCCAGAAGATCCGCAGACGCCCTGAGTCCTGCCACGCGTATCACCCACAGGTCAGAATCTCATTTACTCATACATACATAAAACGTGTATGAACTAACTGGCTGATCACATCGTACTGGTATCACTGGTTTACATCATGGTAAAATAATTTCCTGTTTCATCTCTGCAGGAGAACGCCAACGACTGTGGAGGGGCTTCTTTTATATCTCTCTCAGCCTCTCTCTTCCTCATCTGTCTCTCCTTTGCTGCACTTGTTTCCTGATGATGGACAACTTTGCTGTTTCACCCCCTCTCACATAAAGGAGGAGAGATCGTTTTGAACACAGTGGCCCTCGAGTGGATTTTGTTAAACAGCGACTCTGCCCGTTTTGCTCACGATGGCTGCAAGCCTCTTCCCTCTTGGAGGACCTTTGATGTCGTTTACGAGCATTTCTCGGTTAACTCCTGGGAATTATTACATCTGAACTGACGACTGCACACACACACAAAAAGAAGTTAATGGGCCGTTGTTTCCATGGATACTTTTCCATTAGTTATTTTCTAATGCACCACTTTGCATCTCAGAAAGAAAAGGGACTAAAGAAATGGAGGTGGTAGCTCTGACTTGCATTGATAAAAGGGGACGATGAATCACACGGTGCAAGTCCAAGGGAGAGAAAAAATATGTTTCTCATTTCAAATATCCCACTGAGCTGAATATTGCAAACACAAGTGCATATTATATATGCGGTTGCAAGCATATGCACCACCAGTACACAAACACCTCCACGCTTTATCATCCACCATGCTTTATCTCAAGACTTTGTTTTTTTTTATTGTAGATTAATAGGCACTTGGAGGAAAGCTGCAGCAGTATGTGGGGGAAACACTGCTGTGCTGTGTGTGTTTGTATATACTGTATGTTATTATGTTTGTCTGTCTGTTGGACCGGACATTTGAAAAAATAACAGAAACAAGCTGTAGATTTCCACGCGGTGTAACTCTATAAACATATCATTTTTTTAACTTAAAAACAAAAAATCATGTATGTGGTTTCAACATGGAATTTGCTTGTGTTTGGATCATTTGCACTTTCATCAAAGCTCTTCTAAGAATTAAAACCAATTGTCCCACATTTGACTTTCTGTCAATGCTGTTCTTAGGCCTCCAGTTCCTAAATCTGCATATTACCTTCCATGATCAACGATTTATAATTTAATGATTAAATCAAAATAAAATGGAACTACTTACTCTGAGAAACACTCTTATTTTTGAAAATTAAATCATGTTAATACAAATGTAACCTCAGTGTAAATCTAACTGTATAGGGTATTTTTGTATACATTTGCTTGTGTGTTTTATATTTTGAACTGTTTTGTTGAGCATTTCATTACATTTTGGCCTGTGAGTGTATATGTAGCTTTTTCTAAGGTCTTTTTTTTAATCACCTTACAAAGCACATCTTTAAGTTGAGCTTACTCTTATGTCAAAATTGCCTGAGATTTTGCCTGTAATGTAATTAACTCATACTAACATGCATATTGTGTGTGTGAGTGTGCACCATAGCAGTATGTTCTAAAAGTAAGTTTATTCATCTGCCCTATTATTGTTTGTACTTTCCACTATACAATATGCTTTTTATTGTATGGTATGACCACATTGATCAATTAAACTATCCATATGGTTTTTGTACTCTAATTGCTGTCAGTTTTATTCATTTGGTTTTGTTATGTCAGTTGTTTTTGTCAGTACATGTATAAAATACTAAAACTAGATTTCCCAAAGAAATTTGAGAACTTCCAGAGAAACTGTTCCAAGTTATGAGCTGGACCAGAAGATTTCATCTCCTGTCTCAGAATGAACTTCCCCACGTCTAATCTGTGATGCTGTGTCAGACAGCCAGGAAAGAACAGCCCACATCCTTCCACAGATTTGTATCAACACTGGCTGCAATCTCCAAGATCTTTATTTACAGACGAGCAACTAATTGCAGTCGAACTTGGACCACAACTCTGTCGTCTGCATCTCTAGATTGGAGATAAAAGGCGCATAAATGTGCATAAGAGTGCTCTCCGGTGTTTGTACAATGTTTTCTTACTTATGGACAAATTCAAAATAAGAAATTACTGGTGGATGCAAGTATTTCTGTGAAAACAAAAACTATGAAGAAGTGCTTCCTCTTTCTGGTTTCAAAGTAACATTTACTACATTTCTTCATTTGAAAACTTATTTTATCTTTCTCTACCAAAGTGTATCATCATCCTCTACTCTTAATTAAAATAAAATCTTCATGTATACAGAGGGATTATTAAAGATTCATTGTAAGTTACATTTGAAGTGCTCTCTGTCTTGATGCCTCCTGCTGTAAACCTGCTGGAGATGAGGCTGACAGCAAAGCAGAGACTGTCGCGCCCCTTCCTGCCTGAATATAACCAGACATTGAGCGTTATGACAACTCCCTGGAGAACCTGAAGATCGCTGTTGGCGAGCAGAAGATCTGTATGGCTGCGTGAAAGAAGCTGCAGCTGACTCTTACAGTGAAGTTGTGACTTTTGTGCCTATGTATGAACAGAGATTTATTTCAGCATATTAAAATGTTCCAGTACTGACAGTACCAGAATTCACTCTGTGCCTTATTCTTAGAAGGTTGATCTAGAAATGATTAATACTAATTTACTTTTTATTGAATCAGGTCTTATCCACATGGAAGTCATGACCTTTGACCCTGAGTAAAGCAACAAAAGATGTTTTGACAAAGGCCACTTCCAAGCTCTACATAACATTCACTTTAATTTAAGCTCAAAAGCAGAAAAACGTTTGAAAATGTCAATATCAGGCTCATAAGTTCAGGAACAAATTGACATTTTGTAAGTGTCTTGTACATTATCATTTTATATATTTTTATGTAATAAATTGATAATAGATTCTTCAGTCATAATATCACAGCCAGCTGCCTAATACTGTGTAGGCCACACTTGTGCTGCCAAAACGCCTGTGATCCACCGAGACATGCACTCCACAGACCTCTGAACATGTGCTGTGGGTCTGGCATCAATACTTTAGCAGCAGGTTTTTTCTTTAAAGTCCTGCAAGTAGTGAGGTGGGCCTTCATGGATCAGACTTGTTTGTCCAGCACATCCTCCTGATGCTCAATTGGAATATGATCTGGAGTATTTGGAGAGAACCGTGAAGTCTTTGTCAGGTTTCTGAAACCTTACCTGAACTATTTTTCCAGTGTGGCCAGTCATCTGAACCAGTGGTCCAGCAACAACTTATCACTCCTTATAAAAATCACTCTCATCCTTTTCTGCCCATTTTCCTGCTTCCAAAAAAATACACTTTGAGGATAAAATGTTGTTTGTTAATGTATTCCACTCACTGGTAGGTGCCATTGCAACAACATAATCAATGTGCTGCAATTCACCTGTCAATGGTCCTAATGTTATGGCTGACCCATGACTGGTACTGCAGGTGTTGTAATGAATGAACGCGACCACCAGGGGCGCTCGGTGTCTCACTGTGTTTCATTGTTTGTTGCTCCGCATCGCCCGGGCGGAGACAGCGACGGGTCAGAGGAAAATGGCGGACGGTGTGGATCACATCGACATCTACGCCGACGTAGAGGAGGAATTCAACCAGGTAATAAACACACATTCACCACACTCTGCCATACTGAGCCGTGCTTTGTATATCTGTAGTATGTTTTGTTGGTATTATTATTGGAGAATGTTAGTCTGTGGCGATGAAACAAGCGTCTCCCTCGTACAGGCCTCCTCTCACCATGCTGCAAGCCTGCAGCCCCTGAGCTGAGTGCATTCGTAGTTTTGTCGATATTTAACACGACGTATTCTGTGCGTAGTTATTAATATGCAACGTGCACGTACTTCTTTGTTTACGTATTTTGAATGCTGAAAAACAACCGTTGTTTATGGTTGACGGCAGTTTCAGGCCTCAGCATGGCCGACCGTGGCGGGCTAGCAAGCCAAACAAACGCACTTTCGTTAGCTAGCTGGTCTAGCTAGCCTGGCAGCTCGATGTGGTCGTGTTAAATACGTTTTTTATTTTGACAGTTAATTTAAACAAGCCTGAAATAAACGCTATGTGTGTAAATTAGAAAAGGTATGAAACATCGACTGCATGACTTTTAAACGCGTTCAGTTGGCGTGTGCATTGTTAGCATTTTTAAATTCGCTCAGTGTAGCATTAATCTGCTAGGTGGATGTTGTCTTCCTCCATACACGCCCCTTTTCTCTACAAATGGTAAAGATTATATCAACGTAATTAATCAAAGAAATCGTTTATTGATGTTTGGTGGTTATGTAAAGCTTTGTTGTCTCCAACAAAATCCAAATAATATAGTTTTCTCATAGATAATCTGTGCTTAGCAAACGTGATGTGTTGGGGTAATAAGTGCTAGTCAACATTTATTAAAGGCCAATCTTTAGTCATTCTAGTTAATTCACCACGTTAACTCTACCTTTGTTAAAGCTTTATGCAATCTAGTCCTGAGTATATGCATGACCAGCTATTTTTGTTTATTCTGTACCGATCAGATGCGCATGCTTCTTTGTAATGTCTTCATTTCAGTATAGTTGTTTATATGCAAGAAAAATATGACCGGTTTTCCTTCACCTGCCTGAGGCATTTAAATCGGTATAGGTGTGTTCACAGGGGTGCACTTACCTGCACCGTGTATACTATGGTTTAATATGGTATACATGGTGCAGATAAGTGCAATATTTAAGTCAGTTAAATGTATTCTTTACAGGTTGGCAGTATAGCTGTGTCCTACCATCTTAAATGGATTTGTTGTAGTAGCACGAGTTATTTTGATTAAGTTTATCCTGAAATGTTGCTCTCAGTTTGCAGTAAACCTCACCACACTTTTTCTGTGCATTGCCAGCATCAAACATTTGCATGCACCCAGCAGTTTTGAATACACAGAGGCGGTTAAGTAGAAGTAAAAATAAACCCATGCTGTGTGTCCTGGATGCACTAAAAATAGAATTTTTTGCAACTGTACATATTTGGGTGTTTCATGTTTTACACTTTTTCCCCACATCTTCAAGTTGTTAAACGGCCTGCGCTGTGTTTTTCTGAACTCTTGTTACCCTCTTACAACAGGAAGCTGACTATCCAGTTCATGAGCAGATCGACCTGTATGATGATGTAATATCCCCATCAGCCAACAATGGGGATGCTCCAGAAGACCGTGATTACTTGGATGCCCTGCCTGCACCAGGTGGCACAGAGGGAGGGAAGAGTGCTCCACCCAACGTGGTGTACACCTACACAGGAAAAAGGATTGCCCTGTATATAGGAAACCTTACATGGGTATGTGGCGCATTTGTCTAAACAATTTTGGTGCCATCTTAAATGACAAATTTGTATGCAAGTTGTAAAACATTTCAGACCTGTCTAAGGAAGTGGATACTGATGGACTGATGTTATCTTCTCTTATGCAGTGGACGACAGATGAGGATCTGACAGAAGCCATCCGATCGATAGGCATCTCAGACGTGCTGGAGATAAAGTTCTTTGAAAACAGAGCCAATGGCCAGTCAAAAGGGTGAGATCTTTATAACCTATGTGTGACATAATTGGATACAGTCATCGGTAATTTCTTGTGTATTTAAAGCACAGAATGGGATCCAATGTAGGATGGAACAGTTTTGTGTAAATATTGTCATGATGTTGTTAGTGTGATAAGTTTATTTCTTCTTTTTTATTTTTTTGCACAAATCTGATTGTTTGTTTTTCGGATGTGCCTCGTAGGTTTGCGCTGGTGTGTGTCGGCTCAGAGGCGTCATCCAGGAAGTTAATGGAGCTGCTGTCAAAGAGGGAGCTCCATGGTCAGAATCCCATCGTCACACCGTGCAACAAACAGTCCCTCAGCCAGTTTGAGATGCAGTCACGCAAAAGTAAGCAAGATATTATCATGCTGTCAAGAGTTAATTTACTTGTCTCTGAGCTGTTTGGAAGAAGTCACGTAAAATAATTTGCACATGCTGGTACTTGCCAGTTAATCTGCTGGAACACGAACCGTTTCACAATACACCACATTACATACATGAACTTTACAGTCAATATAAGTTTTTCTGCAGTTAATTGACACATCATGTGGCTCTTGCATGTGCACACCTGCACACACAAATATATATTACACCTTAAAGGCAAAATTAACTTTGTTTGTCTCATTTTTATCACAGGTACTCAGTCAGGCCAGATGTCTGGGGAGGGTAAAGCTGGTCCTCCTGGGGCTGGCCCCCGTGGTGGATTCCCCATGGGTAGCCGAGGCAGAGGCAGGTTCCCTGGACCACCTGGCCCTGGAGTAGACCGCTTCCCTGGCCCCGTAGGGCCCGGAGGCCCACCACCACACTTCCCTGGTTAGTTTGATTACAATGTTTGACAGTGGTTGCCAGTAGGGTGGAGATAATGCCCCTCCTAGTTGTTAACTAAATAATAATATTTTAAAAGGGGACTATATTTAGTTATTCGTCCCATGTTGAATGTGAAAATGACCTTGCTGTGCCAGACAAGGTGAGTTCATCAGAGTAAATAATGTGATTTTTTGCTTTGTTTTGTTTTTTACAGTAATGTTAGTAGAGACAAGTGCCTTGAAAACAAAGATTATTAAAATTCTGCTTTCTGTCTGGCGGTGCTGTTTAGCACAGTCCAGGCATTGCTACTACTCACACCTGCATGGAACCAAGACTAGTTTGTTGTAATCTGCATTTTCTAACAAGGGATCTCTCCTGGCAGGGCTGTGTCTTTGCATGCTTCCTTCTCCATCTGGTCTGTTCTTTGTTTGTCCCACTTCACCTCCAGTTGAACAAATGAACCTTCAATTTTCTGCTTGCTGACCATTTTCCAACACCCTTCCTCGACAAACCGTTTACTCAAAGCTTGAAGTTCTTATAAAATCTGGATTGGCTGCCTCACACAAGCAGAAAGAGAGAATGGAGTTGGCAGCTTTTCTCTTTTTTTCCCATCCATTTTGCGTTTATTGCCCTCCATCCCATCTTTTTCACGTCTCTTCTTTCGCTTAGTGGCTGGTGCCCCGCGCTGTTGGGCTGCGGTAGGCCTTCAGTTAGCAGGCAGAAGTTTATGAAGGGAAGACTTGTGATTGGTTTGCTTTCTTCCCCATTAGGCTCGGGGATGAGACCAGATCTGGTTAGGCACCAAGATGGCCCACTGATGGATATGAGTTTCAGTCCCTTCCCGCCGGGGGGCAGGAACGGGAGCTGGCGTGACAGAGGTGAAACACCTCGATTGATCTGATTGACCTGATTGATTGCCTTTTTATCCTAAACCATAGCTTTTTGTTGGTAGGAGTTGTGCTGTTGAAACTGTCAGGTTTACTGCTCCAACTTATCTTTAAACTACTTTAGTAAAACCAATTTCCATCAAACATTGTCCGCCCTACATGAGGCCAAATTAGATACTTCAATATGTTCACAATGAAACAATGAAAGATGTAGATTCAATATCAAAGAAAATTGAGACTGAAGAGAGAGCAGTTTACATCCACTCTCTGCTCCACAATTATGTGATGGTTCAATGTCAAGAAAATTCTGTTCATAAAAAGTATTTGAAAAATTCCCATAATGCATCTTTTTCCTTAAATGGCATCTTATGAGCCATCATAGCTTGGAATAGTCCTTTTGCCAACTGCAGTATATACAATATTTCATATACTCTTTGGTGCTCTTGGCAACTTGTAGCAGTGCACCGTCTTGATGAACTGTTGAGGAATCCAGACTACGAGGCCTCTAGTTAAATAAAAATCAAACAGAGCCTGCTTGAAAGAATTTGCTCTGAGTGTATCTCCTCATCTGTTTCATTACCTTCTGATTTAATTTCTGCATTATGTTGCGACCTTTTTTTCATTTGTTGTCCCTGTGGCTTGCTCTTGTGTGTCTTTGTTCCTACTTTGAACTACCACAATCAGTACCTAAAGGTATCGCTGTGGAAGATTCATGGAAAATACACCCTACCACAAGACATTACAATTTGAGCTTGATCCATAAACTGGCTGTGCCAGTATACATTTTGTTTCTAATCTGCCATTTGCATTTGCAACTACTAAAGGTGTTTGACTTTGACCAGCTCACATACCATCACCACCTCCATCTTACCCAGAATGCTGGGGAGAGCTCTGTGTGCAGTAAAACAAACGACTTGATATTTCACTACATCTTACGGTGTTTTATCTGCCTCCTCCTTGTCCCATGTTTTCTTCTTTTAGGTGGCATGCAAGGCCCCCCACGTCCCCCTCCTGGTCCACCTGGTCCTCCTGGCCCCCCAGGACCTCCACCTCCTGGCCAGGGCCTCCCCCCTCCCCTAGCTGGTCCTCCAAACCGTGGTGACCGGCCTCCTCCACCTGTTCTCTTCCCTGGTC
>OOFC01000151.1:0-30523 GCA_900323345.1 Pseudochromis fuscus
AGATCTGTGGGGGTCAAAGTGCGGCCTGGGGACCCCGTGGGGGTCAAAGTGGACCCTCCTGGTGGTCCCCTGCAACTATATGAGACAGTGTTACTGCCCTGAGATTTTAATAGGCTGTGATTTTTTTTAGTCTGTATTCAAGCTTGTTTTAATTTCAGCTGTTTAATTCAATATATAGTTGGAGGGAAACACAACTTAATTAAAAGTTGAGCTGAATCCAACTCCAACTGAGCAACTTTTTCTGCTGTAATATAGACAATTTAGATTGTTGATGAACTACCCAAAACTTACTGGGTTCAGCTTGTCAGAAGTGAAGGTGGTATAATTTTTTTTATGTCACAGGAATACTTAATTTGGACTGTAGGTCAAATCATCACAGGTATTTTGAACAGTGAATTTTACATTTTTCACTAAACAATACAAACAATTACAACAACAGACAAATCAATTGCATCCAAAGTTCAAACTGTGTATGAGTTCAGAGTTTCCCTGTCTGTAGTATTGTAGTGGCCTATATAGTATATCAGTGTGTGTATGTGAATGTGTCTGTTCCCGTGCAGCCAGAGTGCAGCTCCAGATGGTGTTATGATCAGTCAGTTCATCACGTTGCTTCCCCATTCTGACTGCAGGGAAGTCTAACTAAGACAGACCTAAAGCTGCCCCCTCCCGTTTGCTCTTTAACAGCATCTTCCTTTCACTTTTTCCCCCCTGTCTATTTGTCTGCATCTCATCTTCCTCAAGCAATCTCCCCCCATCCTCCCTCCTAATCTTCTGTTACACTCCCTCTGTGGCCTGCTCCCTTGCTCATCATCTTGCTCTTTCACACTCTGCCTCCTCCTCCTCCTCCTCCTCTTCCTCCCGCTCCTTCTTCTTCTCCTTCTTTCTTCCTTTCCTCCTTCCATCTCTCTCTATTCCCCGACTCCCTGATCTGATTTCCCACTATGGGGACACTGTGTGACAGACGAGTGCCACGAGCATGCGAGGGGAAGGTGGGATGATGAGCGGGGTGTGTGGGCATGTGTGCGTAAGTGGCTTCATAAGATGTTTTCATTTTGAAGGTTGCGTGTGTCACCGAAGCTGTTGCGTGCATGCGTCACCTCTGAAACACTCAGCCGGTGTGTTGTGGGTTAACAGGGTAGAGAGTCCTTGTCTTGTCCTGCAGGGAGATTACAGCAATAACACAAAGCCACAGCTTCTGGCGAGGCATTACAGTTCAAAATGACACACGGCCTGTCAGGCTGGCGGCTTTGTCACAGGTGTGTTGGAACAAGTTTGTTCATGTGCTCTTCTTCTCCCACAGGCATTGATACAGGTGCAGTGAACAGAGCTGAAACTCACCTATTAAAGCTTATTAGTGTGTCACTGCAGGCTGAATGCAGCCAAAAACACAAGGCTGGACAGAAAGAGTAAAATATTCACTTCGCTTTGTGTGATTCTGTGAGGCGCATTTTCCCTGGTGGTTGCTCGTGCATGTGCACCCATGCGATAAAGGGCTATGATTTCAATCAGCCTGTCTAAACTACGTGCTGCAGAATGAGCAAGAGCAATTTTTTTTCTGTCCCCAATCCCTTAATACCACTGATTTCCTTGCACATTCATACACTCACCAGGAAGTTTAGACTGGTTATCAGGATCCAAAGTACAAGGCTGTCATCTTTCCACACACCCACTGTGCTTTATGTGGGTCAGACTGGGGTTAGGTCTTTATATGAAGGGGATGAGCTGCATCTCCTCGTAAACTGTTTAGATAAAGTTGAAGACAAAAGGCTGCAGTTTGTGCTAAAGTGCACGGACTGATGTTTTCAGTTGTGTGTTTATGACAAAGGCTTGAACAAGGGCCTATCCCTCAGGGGCTCGTCCTTCTCATTTTGCACACACACAAACAGCCACTTTCACATCCACCACAAGTCATTTTGCTCCTGATATGGACACCAGGTCTGTTGCTAATTGGCTTTCACGCCCAAATTACCGGAAAATCCAGCAGCCACCTGAATGGTGACACTCCTGACTCAGTTTAAAAGACTCAGTTTATCCATCAGACATATCAGGTTACAATAGTAGAGGAGAAAAAAATAAATACATGCAGTTGAAAAATAATTTCTTCTTTTGTAGAGCAAGTCCAAAGGCCAGGACCTTTTTGACCAGATCATGTATCACATAGATCTGGTCGAGACAGACTACTTTGGACTGCAGTTCATGGACACGGATCAAGTCTCGGTGAGTAACTGGCTCTTCGTTCAGTCACTGTGAGCTGATGCGACTCATTCTCACCTCCTTGTTCCTGTCTCTCACTTAGCACTGGCTGGACATGTCCAAGCTGATAAAGAAACAGATCCGAGGTAAGTTCAGACCGTCTCCCAGACTGTTTGTTTCTAATTAGGCCTGCTCGCGTGTGTGCAGGAAAATGTGCAGTGTGCTGCATGTGTATGTGGTAGCAGGTTAAGTGGGGAGCAGGTGGAGCATTATCAAATGTTGACATGGTGATTAGTGTGTGCATTAGGAGCCGTACCCTTGTTTGCGCTGCAGCTTGTAACAGGGGGATGAATGGTACAGTAGTGGGGAAGAGGGAGGGAAGTTGTACTTGGCTGTAGCCTGAAAGAAACTCTGATCGATGCTGAAGTGAAACAAGAGACATAAAAGTAGGTTACAGAGAAGTGTGAGGGAATAAAGATTTCTGGCTTTGTGACAGTGATGGATGGACTGGATGGAAAATAATACAGTGGAAGCATGAGATTAAATGGATGAAATAAATCATAAGAAGGTTTGATTTGATTAAATTAATTTTCAATAAATTACTCCTTCATCACTCTCCACCTCATTCTTTGTCTGTTTCTCTCTCTCGCTCTCACACACACATACACACCCACAATTTTTATTCACACACCCTCTGTCTTTATTTCCTTTAGACGGCCCGCCATACAGACTGTTCTTCAGAGTGAAATTTTACTCTTCAGAGCCAAATAACCTGCGTGAGGAATTTACAAGGTAACAATCAGACACGCATAGTTTCCTCTGGAGCCCAGGGTAGAGGTCCAAAGGGGACGTCGGGCTAATTACTTTGCTGCTGTGGGCAGATTCAAATCAAGGCCAAACGGACAGAGACTTGTTAAAACAAATTATGTGTCAGAGATGGAGAAAAGCGTGTGATACATCAATTGATTTATGTTCTCCAGCATTTCACTCACTTGATTTGTTGTTTGTCGCACCAACAGGTATCTGTTTGTGTTGCAGCTTCGACAGGACATTCTGTCTGCCAAGTAAGTCTGTTGATGTGCACAAAAATGTAATATGACACAGATACACACAGACCAACATTATATCTATATATGGACATAGACACATAGGATTATTTTGTTACACATTTAGCAATGAAATTACTTTTTTCAGTATGTCATTACACTTGTTTTATGTATATGTACTGATGCATGTATCCTATGGCCATAATTTATGTTTCAGTGTTTTCTTATTTTCAGATTGTACTTTTTGTATCTATCTATCTATCTATCTATCTATGAGATACGAACTCTGGCACCACTCTCATGTCAGTGCAAAGTGAAAGCTGGAAACCAGGAAGAGCTTCAGTAAATACAAACAGAAACACATGTCCTCTCCCCTGTGCCACTTCCCCTTCAGTCAGGAGGGCGCCCAGATTTCATGTTATCAACAGTCACCTGTAGCAGCAGACACACAGCTCACCTATGCTGGAGTTTTCCTCTGTACTGTGGCATCTGTTCCTCACACACAAACACAAGCCTGCATGCACAAACATACACTTCAGATAGTGTGTTGGCCCTCTCCCTCCTCCTGCCTCTATCTGGGCCACGCATCCCCAGAGTCCAGCTCTATTATAAAGCTCAAGATCAAGAACAGCGGAGGGCTGCTTATTTTAGGAAAAGGGTTGCTCCTCTCCTCCTTGACACACACACACACACACACACAGTGTGTAGGGCATTTAGCCGTTTTTATGTCTCTCCAACACATGATAACGTGTCTGCATCACACCCCGGTCAGCACAGTGATGTTGATTACATGAGTGTAACAGTGACACTGAGAACAGCTCATCATCACTGTCTGTTTGTTTGCCTCATCAGGTTGAAATGTCCATATGATGTGGCAGTTGAGCTGGCATCATATTGTTTACAAAGTAAGTAGACTGCACTTATCTTCATTTATATGACAATACATAGATTTCCCACAGCTTGAAGGACCAAACCAGTTTAAAAGTCACATTACTGCTGAATATCTGCAGTAACTTTTTAGATTGATTTTCACCTATTGGGAAGTTGTGAATCTTCTTTTATTTCACTGTAATATGAAAAGTATTTGTTTTGGTGGTAATTTAATTATGTACAGGGACTTCTTCTTCTTCCTTTCATGTGCATAATTGTAAGATTGGCAAAAAAAAGCAAGAAATTTGTCATCGGTGTTAGAAAATCAAAGCCAGAAAATGAATCAATTAACAAATTTTTCAAACATCAAACAAGAGACATCAGATGTTTTTTAAAAAGTAAAATCAATTAAATATTCCCTAATATTCTCTAATATTAGATTAGAGCTGTCTCAAATAATATTCTTTCTTGAAAGCAAACCTATGTAGTATAGCTTAATGTCCCAAAATAATAATAAATGAATTAACATATTTTTTTTTGCTTGATGTTTCATGACTTTTTATCATTTAATGGGGACAAATGGGTAAATATGAAATTATGTTTTATTTAAAGGGATATTTAGGTTGCAACATGAAGTACTTGAAACTTAAACTCCAATAACAATTTTGAATATATAGATTTTCTTGAGGTCAAAATTGCTGCGGTAAAATAGACCCCAAAGTTTAAAGATGTTGGTGAATTTGAGGGTAAAATAGGGTTAAGGGTTAAATAGGTAAAACATAGTGTAACAGGAGTAATCAAAGTTATTCAGTGATTCTGGTTACACTGTGATATCTGTATAAAGCTGTACTAACCAGACCCAGTAACAACTGTTGTGTAGTCTGTCTTTAAACAACTGTGAACTCTTTCAGGTGAACAGCATATTTCTGCAGCTGCTCGTCTCCTGCTGCTCTCCTGACATGTGTCTCTGCCTCTGAATTTCTTTATTGTGTGCCTGAGCTGTGTTGGTGTGTATCTACATCCAGGTGAGCTGGGGGACTGCGATCCCTTGGAGCACTCTCCTGAGCTGGTGTCGGAGTTTCGTTTTACTCCCAAACAGAGCGAGGCCATGGAGGCAGACATCTTCAGCAGGTGGCTGGAGCTCAGGTGAGAATAAAATTGATTTTCTTTTCTCTTTTTTCTTTCATCCAGGACTTTTATTGTTGTTCAGAAAGTGGTTTTGTGCACGAAAACCCAGAGACTCAGTTCTACACATTGCATCTGCACTGCACAACAATACTTTTGCTGTGTCAAAGCAGCTTATTGGAGGGCGTCCAGTGGCCGGCAATTTGACCTAAGCCTGTTTCTCTCCTCACTGGATGAAACAAGTGGGGCAAAAAGCCGGGCACCGAGCAGAGAAGGAAGTCATTCTGCTGCGGCCTTTCAGCACCAGCAGCTTCAGTGACGAGGGCGTCTAATTTCACCGTACCCCGTGCCCTCCTCCTCTGCCTCGGCCTCACTATCACTGGCCTGCGTGAAGGATTATGGGATTAATCCCTGGAGGGTCTTGATTGATTCCAGGCAGTATTTAACCCAGCCGCGCTCTGATTGCTCCCATCTCGGATTAGAGTACATACACATATGTTGCGCTTCATTGGGCCGACTGAGCCACGCAAGGACAGACTGAGTTCACAGTCATTCTTACACAGAACACCGAGACTGAGTCAGGGATGCAGACAGATATTTACTCACTGAGTCTTTCCCTCAGAGCTAACACCAATTACTAGTAGAGGTCATGCAGCAAGTGTGGTTCCTGATAGTTTTCTATTTTAGACTGAGACACCAAACAGAGTGTCAGAGCTGAGGTGATGGAGGGAGTGATGTTTTTGTTGTGAAAACTCAACATGGTGTCCTTTTTCTTATGTCCTCAGGGGGAAGAGTCCTTCCCAGGCAGAGATTTCTTTTCTTAACAAATGCAAGTGGCTGGAACTTTACGGCGTGGATATGCACTTTGTGAAGGTGTGTGAGTGTGTTTTATCATCACAAGAATGTCTTCATGTGCGTTGGAGAGATGAATGTGTCCATGTTGTGTCTTCAGGGCAGAGATGGAGGAGAATATGCACTGGGTCTCACTCCGACTGGCATCCTGGTGTTTGAAGGATCCAACAAAATTGGGCTTTTCTTTTGGTGAGTATGTCGAGCATCGCTCTGATTTACTGACTCCTCAAATTTTCTCATTTCCATTTCTTTGTACATTTTTGATTAAACACATTAAAAACAACATTGGTTGTACATTTATTAACTTTTCTGTGAACACTCCAGCAACTGATAGTATGAATAACAACTGATTTTTTTTGTAGATTAATTAAGTAACTGATTAACAGAAAATTATTGTAAATCATTTTGATAAATCATTTTGTTTCAGTCACTTCTTATTGTAAGAAAAACAAAAGACTAATGTCCCCCAGGATCCATCTTCTTAAATTTTATGTTTTCTATCATAATAAACTGAAGATCGTTGGATTTTAGTGACAAAATGAGACATTTCAAATATTTTTCAAATAGTTTTTTTGTGCATTTATCAGTTAACCAACAAAGGATCAGTGGATTAATTGAATTTTAAATAAAAATGGCTTTCATGATTGAGAAAAGGCCTAATATGGTAAATTAAATTATAGAGAGCCACATAGTTCACACAGCTTGAGATGTGTCATGAAAACCAAATCACTTTGGAAGGAGCCTTTGTCTTATGTTTAACAGCGTGTCATGGTTTGTTATCCAGGCCCAAAATCACCCGACTGGACTTCAAAAAGAGTCGACTCACGTTGGTGGTGGTTGAGGATGACGATCAGGTTCGTTTCCACATTTTCTGACACATACAAACACCTGCGTGCACTTTCACAACTCGCCCTAAAGACGTCTAACAGTGTCTGGCTATCCTCTGGCTGTGAAGGGTCGGGAGCAGGAGCACACGTTTGTGTTCCAGCTGGCCAGTGCCAAAACCTGTAAGCACCTGTGGAAGTGCGCTGTGGAGAGCCACGCCTTTTTCCGACTGCGCCAGCCAACCACGGGCAAGGCCAACCGCAGCGACTTCACACGACTCGGGTCCCGCTTCAGATTCAGGTAGAGCTCAGAGACTCACTCACGCCCACTGTTGACTGTCAGTATTGTGTCTTTATTGAGAGCTGTAACTGTACTCAGAGGGACAACACAAGTCTGCTCATACAGGTGGTTGTGGACGGCACTAGTTATCAGCATATAGGGAATAGTCTGTCACATAAAACAGAGCCTTTGTATCTATGGTTACAGTGTATCTATGGTTACGTGGATCTGTTCCTATGGCGACTGAGATATTTGCTTCATATTGTTTTTTTTCTTGGGACTATTATCAGAGGTGGCCAAAGGAAATTCTTACATATGAAGGGCACCTCATTATCATTTGTTGGAGCAGTGTGACAGACACTCAGTGGGTAAAAACACATGTAACAGGTGGTGGAAGTAAAAACAGGAACATACATACAGTGTGTAATGTGAGCCAATATCATTAACACAAAAGTATCATCTTTAGTTCTTTATTCGTTGCCATTGATCATAATGGAAGTGAATGGTTAAGTTAGAAATCCATGTCAGCTAAAAACAATATATGCAACAAAGTATAATCACAGGTTTGTGTTGAAAGACAGTGTTTTCATAGTAATTTATTCTGTTCTTTTTTTTGTGTTGCCTTTACTGTCTGCCAAACTTTGAAGAGCGATTCAGCCTCATACACAATTCGGCCCCTAAACTGTGTTCACAGTGTTCCTGATTGTGGCAAAACAGCAGCTGTCAAAAATTTTACACCTTGAAGTAAAAAAAAAAAAAAAAAAAAATCATTCAAGTGATGATGAATTGTGCTACATTTAACTCTCCCATCAGTGAATTAGATTTAAGTGAATCTTTGTAAAATTGCAACCTCAGTTAGACCTCAGCGTTGGTTGCACTTTCACATTGTGTGTGTTGGTCTCAGTGGAAAGACGGAGTATCAGGCCACTCATGGAGGCAGACTGAGGAGAGCCAGCACGTTTGAGAGAAGGCCGAGCAAGCGATACCCCTCCCGCACTCACTCGCTGGGCAAAGGTGAGTCTTATCAGCACATATAGGACATGACACACCAACAGCCCACACGTGTTGTCCTTGTGGTCGCATGCTTGTTTCGTTCAGTCATTTACACAAATGTGCTGTAGGATTACTGTGGAACATATTGTTTTAGAGAGCAGAACAAGCTGCAGTTCTTGTCTAACGTTCTGGAAAAATGTCTCATATTAAGTGGTAATTTGACAATTTCAATAGACGAAAAAATGGCTCTGGGTCTTTTTTAAAGAAAGAGCTCGAAATCTCAGGCTGCTCGCGTCACCTTTCTACTTTGTCAAAAGCACCTGCTGTACTCGTCACTCCTCCATAATTCCCACCCTCTGTGGGTTACAATGGCTTCACAGGACCAACAGCTTCTCCTTTACTTTCATACATTTGGCATAAATTATATAATTCAAACTTTATTTAGATGTAGAGTTGGTCATTCAAGTGTTGATAATTGTTGAGCAGTAGCGTAATAGCAAGTCTGCAAGGACTGAAGAACAGATTTGGACTAAAGAGGTCATTTGGTGTAAAGAAATGCAGATAATTGAAGATAAAATGATGCAGTGCTGCTTTCCATTTCTGTACTTTCTGTTGCTAACTAACTTTGTATTTCTCTGTCAGTTGCTATTTCTCCAGCCAAGCCTCCACATATCAGGTAAAACAAACACACCCATAATACATGCATACACATTACTGTATTTGTGAGGACATTCCAGTTATTACATTAATTCCTTATCCCCTAACCTTGACCTTAATCCACATAACGGTCTGGATAATCTTAACTCTTACACAGAAATAGCCCTTTGTTAAAGAAGTGAAATGGTTGTCACTTTGTAGATTTTTCCACATTTTTGACACATTTGCTTGTACATTACATACACCAATCATTTATTGTGCAAACCCGCTGTCAATGATATTTGTCATTGTTCTCCAGCTCTCACGCCAGCCCTGATCCCAGCCTGCATCCGGTAAGTGACCTCAGATAATCCAAACTTTCAAATACACACACACCTGCAGCAGCAACTGATCTGGCTTCATCCGTGTGGTAACAACATTTAATATTGCCGTCTCTTCAATCCTCTTTCTTCCTCTTCCTCCCTCCAGTACCAACACAACATTCCTATTGGCCACGAGCCGTGGCATCCGCCGCACCCTGCGCTCACGCCCCCGGTTTACCTGCAGCCCTCTGGTCACACACCATCACACAGGTAAGACCGCTGACCACTGACGACACAGAGAGAAGATGATTGTGTATTTTCTGTCTTAGAAGTTCAGATTTTGACCTTCACATCGTCCACTGTACGTTCGGTTTTTCATCACACGTCATGTCACTCATACACCTCAAATGCTTGTGTGTCTGCCTGTGTCTCTTGTCTACCTCTATATTTATGTGTGTGTGTGTGTGTGATCCTCCATCTACCTGTCGTGTTCAGGCCTTCCTTTGAGGCTGTGAGTCCTGTGTCCAGTCATCCTCCCGTCCCGGAGCGAACCACCAGCAACTTCCCAGGATCCATCAGTTTGGTTTACAGGGATAAGGTCATGACTGCACTCTGACCTCAGTTCAATCTGTGTTAAAAACTCAGACACAGAGACTAACACAGACTGGTGCCCCAAAGAGAGAAGCTCTGCTGATGGACTCAACAGGAAAAAAAACTTGTCCCCTTCATCCTCATCAGCTCGGTCTCCATCCATTTGTCACTTCCTCTCATGTGTTTCAGTGTCCACCTTTTTAAAATACTCCACCAAGTCAAAAAGATCTTATCATATAGACCAGAGGGGGTGCGTGGAGTGAGAATTGAGGTAAAGATACGGTGTGAGGTGGAGGGGGCAGACGCATGTTGATGTGCTGGAAACTACAGGAAGTTAGTAATTGTAGTCTGGCCTGGTGGTTGGCAGGCCTGTCCAAACTGTTACCCACCTTATGGAGCCAGTTAAGGTGACTTAAAAACCCTCAGCAACCCTGATCATCTCACTTCTACAGCTCAGAACTCTGAACATCCTGTCATAATATTCAAACTCTTATGCTTTATGATCATGATATTCAATGCCCACATTACTTACATTAAAACATGATCTAAGCTTGAGAATCACAATTATTGGTTCAAAACATTTTATAAAAATAATGTGGCAGTACTTCTTTCAGCATAAACAGGAACTCCTTGTACTTCTGTTCCTTATTCTGTTAGAAAATATATATAAGGTTCAAATGGTAGCCCACAGCTAAGATACATAGGACTGTACCTTTTATAGAAACTGTTCAAAGGGTTAGATCATGATCATCCCCTCAACTTCAAAAGAGATCTAAAATAAAATAAAAAAAGCCTCTAGAGCACAAATAAATTAAGGATAGGATCAGGTTTAATATGCTTGTGCCTTGCTTTGCTTGTGGATTGTTTGATGTAATAATGGTTGGTGTTTTAATCCTTCAATATGTTTACTGCAAGATCTCAAATCTGCCTTGAAGATGACATTTTTTTCACATTTTAGAAATCTTTTGACTGCTCAAATGATTTCACTTTGATTTCACTCACGTCACTTTGATTAAAAAAGAAATGAAGTGATGTGAGGGCTGACTTAGATAATTCTCAACAGGTGTAACGGGTCCGATCTCGCACATAGTGTAATCCTGGTTTAGGGATCAAGCTGCTTTAAGTTGAGTGTGTAGTTCAGTGTGAAGTAGAAACAGTAAGTAGAATTCTGCACTTGTGTTGTGCTTTTGAAGTAATTTTTTTTTAAGCACAAAAACATTACATTAATGTTACATCAGGTTATGGATTTGTTAAATCGAGTGTTTACAGAAGTGTGGCTTACGTGTTGTAGTGTGTTGCCTTTTACTGTCAATGTTTACTCCAATCGTGATGCCTTAGGGTTGCTGCCATGTTGCTTCTCAAATAAATAAACTGCTTATGAGTTCAAAATGGAAAAACTGCAAAGATCTGTCCTTCATTGTAACAGTTGTATACGGATGTTTGTTGATGCATGAACTTTAAAACTCCAAATGATGAACTTGAAATATTATTGTTGTATTATCATTGTTTAAAATTTAAATGGCATTTTGTTTGGGGGCGGGTTGTTTTGATTGCATGCGTTATCTTCAGTTTCCCTCTGAGTGGTCCCACCTCAGACCATCAGTTCAGCGTTGAAGAGAATGAGAATTCGTATTCTGGAAAGATCCACCACCATCACCGTCGCCACACACACAGCCAGGACACGCTCTGCCACACACACACCAAGAACAGTGAGTACTGTCAGCTCCAGTCTGCCATGTATCTACGCTCCACACTGATGCTCTTTTTCATGCTCTGTGCTGTGTGTTTGTCACCACCAAGGGATTTTTTAAAGGTTCAGTTCACCCAAATCTCCAGGGTTCCTGCACAAGTATGGAAAAGTATGGAATTTGATTTTATGAATTTCCAGGTCTGGGATAATATGGAAACTAGTGTATGGAAAAATATTCAAGTTATCAGAATAATGAAAACAAACAATCACATAATTTATTTACATGATACACATCTATTTACTCAAGTGTCATAAGTTGTTTGATGTTTATTTTCTGAGCAGTCTGGAAATTAGGGTTTGGAAAAAGTAAGGAATTTTGAAATTTCAGTTGTCTAGGAAATAATGTTCCCACTACAATGCAATGCAGGCAAATACAAATTAAACAGTCAAAAAGGAGATTAAGTACTTTAAATATATCCAAATAAAAAAGAAAACCTCTCCTAAAGCACTTGTTGTAATGTGTATAGTCTACACCAGATAACCTACAGACCTCAGACCTGCAAGGAAAATGTGATTAGTATATTTTAAAATAGCCTATATATTTTTTTTTTACTTTGAAAAACAAATTATATTGGGATTATAGTGGGACAAACTGCAAATATATCTAAATTACCACTGGGGTTTGATTTTGGTGACCTGCCCCTTATATGTACCGTATTTTCCGGATTATAAGCCGCTACTTTTTTCCGACGCTTTGAACCCTACGGCTTAAACACCGGTGTGGCTCATGTATCGGCGACACGAAACTCATTAGCTTTTTATAAGCTAGCAAGCTCCGTGCCGCTGATACATTTAGCCTCGTTACATCAGACCCGGTCAAAGTGGACCACATGAAACTGTTCAAATAAATTCAATAGCGGCTTATAGACAGGTGTGCTCAATAGTCCAGAAAATATGGTAAATTTTCTTATGTTTGCCCTATTGATGTGTCTTTATTGTTCTTTATTGGTATTATTGTTTTGATCTACAGACATTCAAATACAAATCAAAAATGTCTATCTAATGTAATGCAGTTCATTTTCCAAAATTAAACCTACCACCTGTGCTGTCTGTAAAACAGCATGTCTGTACCAAATGTTGCTTGTGTTTTTTTTTTCCTCCTTTCAAACTTTGTGTCAATCAGAGCGTCGAGCTCCTCCCTGCCCTGCTGCAGATGAGCTGGACATCTCTCACTCTCTGCTCAAGGCTCTGGAGTCAGACAGTGATTCTCCGCCTTGGCCCTCGCTGCACGTCAACATCGACAACAAGGTCAGACTCTTTCCCCACACACTGCGTCCCCCTGTGATTTCACTCACGTCTCCTCACTTTCCTCCTTGTTGTCTTGGCAGGGAGAGGAGAAGCAGTTGTCTGAGAAGTCTCTACACCCTCCTGCTTCTCCCGCAATGCTCCCCGACCACCTCAAATGTAACATCCTCAAGGCCCAGATGGAGGCAGCTTTCAGGGTGAGTACCAAACCTCACCTCCTCTCACCTCTATCCATTTAATATCCACCTTGTGTTCCTAACAGCATTATCTGCATCCTGTTTTCTCCACCATGAAGAAGGAAGGCCCAACAACACCTAGAGGGAAGAACTTAAATGAGACCCTCAATGAGAGGTCAGTACCACATCCCTTCTTCACATGATAGCATGTCTTTCTGCAGGACTTACTCTCATGTGTGATATACTCTGGTCTTCAGGTATCAGAGCTCGTCACAAGACTCAGCTGCATCCAGTCTGACTGCAGACAAGACGCCCCACCGGCAAGACTGCCACCCAACGCCAGAGAGGCTGCAGCCGAAATCCAACCCAAGCACCAGCCGCAGAAAACGACTGGTCCGTCAGTTCAGCTTGTGAGTCCACATCGCCTTTGATTACTGTTGAAGGCCATTGCTCTCAGCAGACACTCGGGCTCCTATGAGTGGGAAATTGTCCTGAAATGAATACTCCACAGAGTACTTGAAGCGACAGCCCTGTTATCCCTGCTCCTCCACGGTGACATTTTGTTTTGTTCAGAGCAATCTGCAGGTCGTGTAAGTCACCCAGTCTCTCAATGTGTTGCTCATCAGTAACCACGAAGATGAAGATAATCTCCCAGAAGCACTTGCAGCCATCGCCTCTCAGAGCGCAGGAAAGTCAGGATCCACCAGCTCATTGGACAAACAGATACAGCCGTCTATATACCCACAGGTAACACACGCTCACACACGCACACTTAAGAATGCATTTGTTTAGTTGTATTGGGTTTGCATGCTGCACTTCACTGATAGGAGATTAATTCAGCCTCTGTGTATTATCTGTCATTAAACGGAGGAATGTCAATGTGTTTGTATACACTGATGTGTATTCCAGGTGGATAATATGCCAGCACTGGAGCTGGGTAGTCCATGCTGTCCCTCTCCCTCGCCCTCCCCTCACCTCTCCCCTTCTTACTACCATAGCTCCATTCCTCACCTGGTCCCTTACCTTGCTGCTCATAATGACAGGTAACACACCTCCACTCTGTTCTCCACACATTGTATACAGTTGCAGAAAGTAACAAAATATATTTGCTCAAGTACTGCATTCAAATTCAATTTTGTGGCACTTTACTCCGAGGCAACTTTTACATTGTAATTTTTGACTATTTCAAATAAACAGTTTGGTTAATGGTTAATAAACAACATTATCATTTGGTTTTGTTCAAATAACTCCTCAAATTCTCTTTAGTAGATGCTAATGGGTTATTTTTTTATTCTGTATATTTCTCTAGCATGGAAGTTCAATCCAAACTAACTATTTAGTCAAAATCCACACAAGACAAGATTTTGTGATCATATCTGTTTAACCATACACAAAATAAAACATTATGACGCAGAGATCTTTTGTTATTGGAAAGAAATGAGAAATGAAATGTGATGAGTAATAAAGATTGTATTACATTTCTCACACTCTAAAACTAAGTATCAACATGTAATTACATTAGCAGTAATAAGTTGAAAAATAAATACAAGTAACACCACCAGACAAACTGTTAGAGCTAGCATAGCAGAATGGTAGTAAATTACTGACTACAACAAAACTGAGATGATTTGTTGTGACTAAGCTGCAGGAAAATCACAGACTGTGTGACCAACTCATTAGTCAAATGAACAAGAAGCTGCAGAAGAACAAATTACCTTGTACTTCATGTACTCTTTAGAAAACAGGAAGTGCAGTATTCAATTGTAAGATTTGTGACAATCATTTCTAACCATATTAACAAACATATTAGAAAGATTTTACAACTTATTTAAATATTAACAGTCTCTGTAGTTACCCTGCTTCACCTTTCTAATGCAGTTTATGTTGTTTACATCACAGTTGTTGTAAATAATAATAATAATAATATTAATAATATGTTTTATGTATATCACAGAATTCTTTCAAAGTGGCAAGTGTTGTTGTAAAATGCATTTTTCTGCTGCCCTGTGTTGAATAATATAATATGTTTTATTATCAATGAGACTTTTACCTGGTTTTAGAACTGAAGTTGAAAATAAATCAGCAGTTTTATAACATGAAGCTTGTATTTGCATGTGTCTGTAGCGGAGAAGAAATTAGGCTGGACAGAGAGAAGATCCTGAGAGCCCTTCTCATGACGGAGCTCTGAACATTTGACCTTTGACCCCTGTGACGTCATCGCTAAATGGAGCAAAACAGGCAGAAGTTGAAGAGAAGTCCCAAAGTTGTTGTTGTCGATCAACATTTGTATATGTTCATCACACATTTAGCAGTTATAAATATATATTTGCATAAAGGCGATTGTTATATTTGCTTAATTGTAATTTTAGAAGGATGGTTCTTTATATACATTGAACTGAAACTGTATAAAAAGGTGATATTGAACCAAGTGGACTCACTCACATACATCACAGACAAGCTACAGATGTGACTGGTGCTGTCTGCATGATAAATATGTTGATCAAAATTATTATTATCTGATTTGCTTCGGGGTTATCTTTTGTTTTCATGTGGTTTTATCTTCATTGTGTCTGTGTTGATGCCTAAACTGTGTTTCAGACAGCGACTGTTGAAGCATTGATCTGCGCACAAAAAACACTGTTGAAGTGAAAGTCACTTCACCTTCAAATCAGTTTGTTCAAATTGTACATAGACACTGTAATTATTAATATGCTTACTACCGTACTGTAATTAATATGTCAGATACCATTTTTACATGCATTTAGAGCATTTGTGGTTTTTAAAAAAGTTTCCCGAAGAGGGAATTGAAAGTGAAAACGGACTCAGTGTAAAAGACGCTGACTGGATTCTACTGAGAAGGTCTCAATCCGCCCACTAGACGGAGACAGATCCACAGTCAGAGGGCTCATGGCTGCACTGTTACAGGTTGTCATGAGGAACAGGTTGTGGATCACTTTGCTACTTTTTTACATGCAGTTTTCATCATCATCATGTTCTTGGAAATAAGGTATTAGTAAGGATAACCCTGCTGCTCAACAAATTTGAGTCTTTGTTTGTCACAACCACATGTGAGGCAGCGTAAGACCTGCCCCTGTACTGTATGTGTTGAGTTGTTCCTGGATCTTAATAAAGGCCACACCATCGGTTTGACAACTCTGTAGCTGCATCTTTGGTCTGTGCTCTGACATGGGAATGTGGATCGGCCTCACCCTGTGTGCTTGTTTGTTAGGTTTGTACGTAGCCGTCACCCTCCCTGTGAGGGAATGTTGTTATAAAGAATATTACTGATTTATCTGCCACTGCACCTTTCAGGTGCAGTACAGTGAGTCAGCCTGGTAATTGCACCTCTGTGCTGTCCTTCAGTGAATCACTTAACGCTAGATCATTTATCTTCCAGGCTGAACACACCAGTGAGTAATGGAATGTACCGCGAACGTTTGTATCCGAACAACTTTTAAAGCATAATACATCACATTTATAAGTAAGAGCATACGTAATTGTATAGACACCAACTGGATTTGGAAGTGGGGCTGGACCTAATGTTTGACTGCTGTATGTGCTTTGCATCCTCCCACTGACTTAGGAAAAAAAATGCAACATTATCCCTCCATAATTTCTCAACTCACAGTAGGCGTGGAACTGGCAAGTGCCAAAGTTCTGGGCAATATAAAAAATGCTGTGTTCTGTTTACCAAACATTAATTTTGGCATCAAGAGATCATCAATAAACATTTATTACCACTGTATTACCAGTGCACAGGCAGCTAATATGCAGTCTAGTTCTATTGCATGCAGAAGAAAATGAAAGCAACCGTTAAGAGATTATGTTCAATCCCCACTAATTATTAGGCACCACAGTAGAACTAGAAAAGGAAACCTTGATACAATGACATGATTCTTTTCACACCTTCATCATCCTCAGTAAGTATTTTGATCTCCCAACACTGCACCAAAATGATAGATAATTAAATAGGACTGGCGTCAACCTTAAAGATCACTCTGGATTAGACTCAATTCAAGGTTTTTTTAACAAGCATTTAAATTTTTCCTAAATCAACTGCACTTTAAATGGCAAAGAAACATTGTAACTCCACCTTTCTTTCCCAATAGTTGACTTATGTTTATTTTATAATAATTGTGACAATAAAATGATAAAAGTTTTTTGGAAAAAAGGTTTTGGGGCTTTGTTACAAATGGTGTTGCTATGCTATTATAGACAGTGTTTTTTGTGAGTGAGTTTAAAGGGATCAAGTTGGGTGGGGTTCACAAGATTGTGTTACACAATGCCAAATCTGCCCTGAGGGGCTCTGACATGGTTTTGTCTGCCTTCCTTCTCTCTTCCTGCTTCCTACTCTCTCTCCCTCTCTATTCTTCCCTTTTCCATCTTGTGGAAAAAAGGCCATCCTCTCACATAATGTGTTCAGTGTGTCCAAGTGACAATAGTGTCTTTGCTATAGCATATGTGTGTATGTGGGAAACACAGAGGTAATCACTGAGGACAGTGTGAGGGAGTTCCCACAGTTTTGCCTTGAGCCACATCCTGTCATCAGACAACTCCACCTGTGTGTTTGTGCTCCTGCTCTTCAAAACCCTGCCGAGGTCCAGACAGCAAAATGAGCACACAGCAAAGTCAAATGCTCAGAAAGCAAATAGTGAAATCAAACAGCTAGAGGCTGGCAAACTTCACATGTTGTGTTTATTGTTTGTTTTTGTTTTTTTCCAGCATGGCTGCAGCAGGACATCTTCCCACTGTTAGACAGTTGTACAGAAACATGAAACATCCACTTTGTAGAGTACAAATAGCAATAAATTCGCAAGATACATGTCAGGCATGTCCTTTAGTTCCTTTCCATTTCAACTTGCCTTTTGGTGAATGGGTTTTTGCAGAGGAACCTCTTTGTTCAATCACATTCTCAAACATCAGTGTGGATGGAAGGAAAGACGACAGAGACAGTGAGAGGGACTGATCAATGTTAAGTAAAATATGCAATCATTTTGGTCATCGGCCGCCTCAGGCTCCTGAAATTCACTCAGTAAGCTGAGAGCTCGTCACTCGAACCCTCTTGAAGAATGCACACCTGTAGTTAAGTTGCAGAGTGCTGGGGCTGTCCTCCGTTCAGGTGAGTTTAAAACAATAATGGCGTAACACAACATGGAAACATACCCGTACAGGGCAGAAATGGGCTAATGAAGTGTGAGATGTCACATTTTTGTAAGTGAAGCCTGATGCGAAGATCAGAGTATTTGACAAACTCACAGTGTAACATATTTTTATCATTTAAAGATACTGCTAATATATTTATTAGTAGTCTTACTGATTAGCAGTGCATTGATATTTGGCATTATGTAAACATCTTAAAGTTTTACTACTAACTTCTTCATGCACTAAAGCTTCCAATACAATCACTGTGTACTGTATCAAATGTATATAAACACATAAAAAGTACTGTATTAACAGATTAAGTAATAAAACATGTCAACATAGGCACGCATAATACTCATTCTCATCTCTTTTACACTCACACACACTTTCACTCTTCACAGAAAAGCTTAAAAGAAAAGATTTAGCTCAGTTGCTACTAGTTCATTCTTCTCTAGTTTGGCTAGCAAATATGTCACAATGATTATAATGTCATAACATGTTAAAAAATCTCTATAAAGCTTTTAAAATACACTGTGCAATATAAGACAAAACTGCTATTTTTGGCTAAGGCCACAATGAATTTGGTATAAAACACATTATTTTTTGGTTCCTAAAGATATAAATAATACATCTACAAGAGTATTTAAAACAAACAAAAAAAAAAAACAACTAAAAAGTCTTTGACATGTATCAAACTGTCACATGACCTTTGTATGTGTGTGACCCTACAGCAGGGTCAGATCCAGGTACTGCCCCCCTGGCTTGGTCATGAGAGCGGGGAGGGACATGAGAGGAGCATCGCCTCCGCTGGACTGACCGATCAGACTGCTGGAGAGGAGAGGAAGGGACTCCACCGGACCCTGAAGGGGGAGGAGGTGAGGACGGGTGAGGAGAGGGGGAAACAGACAGAGGAGTATTATTCCAGAGACAAATAATACAAACAGGAGACCTTACACCAGCACCAGATGTTACCCATCACCTCCTCAACTGCCTGAGGGCTACACCTGTTGTTACCCAACTATTACACTACGACACCACCAATTGACCGCTGGCGAAGCCCTGCCCCCTTAGTTACTGTTGCTATGCATGTCAAGCTTTCCATTCTCACGTGGCACATATAGACAGCATGATATGTATATCTACTAGGGGTGTATGGAAATATTGATACACTAAAATATGACACGATACCCTATCGATTTTTTGAAACACTGTATCAATATTTTGTATTTTATATTTCATCAGCTGTTTGGTGGCGACAGTGGTTTTGTGTTTTATTTACACCTCTGACCAATTGTAAAGGGACTTTACAGACACCCGGTTCTATGAGAGTTAGACTGTTTATTGGGGGAAAAAAACTGCAATATATCCCCTTGTTTATAGTATTCCAATATATCACAATGTATCGTATCGCCACCCCTGTATCGAGATATGTATTGTATTGCCAGATTCTTGCCAATACACACCCCCAATATCTACCAGATGTGGAAATTACTTGGGTCCACCTCAGTAGGTACAACAGAAAGTGAACTCAACACACTTTAGTTGATTTTTATTCTGCTGCTGGTCTAAGCTATTACATTATCAGTCCAAAATACATAAGTGGTGCCAGGACATCAGTAGCTATTTGTGATAGAGATATCAGACTGTTTTGCAGCTCTCTGGTTTTTCAGTATGCTTTTAATGACAAACAGCTCGGTGTGAATCACAGCTGAGCTGAAAACTGCTAAAAGCTACTGATTCAGTTATTGACAATGATGGAGATCTGTTGATAAAGGCTTATTTGTACATTTACTGATCTTCTCCATGGGCTGATGGAGCTGCTTTTATTAATTCAAAACAAAACTGGCTCTAATAGGGTGAATGTTTTAGTCTTAAACAAGCCTGTAACATCACAAAATAATTCAGCTGGCTAATACCAAATCCTTTTGTGGCCTGCTGAGCCTTGATGATAACTCCAGCTTTCATTGGAACAAATAAAGACACTGCTGTCTTCATTCATTATGCTTTAACTGTTTTGTTTCTAGTTTTTCTTTGTTTTAGAAAAGGTGTGGAAAACATAACACCACATCCAAACTTAGGAGAGCTTGTGTAGCAACAAAAACCTTTTGCACTGTGTTTGGCATGTAGAGAAATCCAAAGCTTGACAGCCCTACTTTGTTATAGCTGCTACACTATGAATGAACCATCACTTTACAGAGGGGGCGGCTTAGTGAACGGTCAGTTGGTTCTCTTGGTTATAATTGACTTCTGGAGAGGACAGAAATACAGCAATCACTATTAGATAAAAGCAGACTCCCCATCAAAATGATTCAAAGCAAAACCCATAGATGAGCTAAAAATCCAAGAAAATGCCACTCAATCCAAATTACGTATATCCCCGTTGTTGACATAGTGGATTACTTGTCTATAGAGAAATGTCGCTGGAGTGTTGAGCCCGGTGACCCCTGGTGAACAGTCAAGAGGCAAGCGATAGCTACAACCACGGTCTAAAGTAAATCCCCCTGACTGAGCCCTCAGCCAATCCTTACCTGCCACCTGCCTCAGACACCTTAAATACACACCCATTCTTTGGGCTGCGTAAGCAATGTCCTGGTTGGGTCGTGAGCGTGCACGGGCCCGTGGGCGTGCATGAGAGCATCCTCAGGAGCGTACTGTGGCGTGAGGAAGGGGGAGGAATGACAGAGATATGGGGGCTGAGACACATGTAGCCATAGACACTAACCTAAAAGCCATGAGGGCCTATAAAACCCAGGGCTGGTGAAAAAGAGGAAGGGAAATACATTCTCCATCCCAGTTTGTCTCAAAAAGATCATATATATATTTTATCATATAATAGTTTATCTTCCTCCTGGGATTCTTCACTCTCTGCTAGGATTAAATAAGACTTGAGTTCCTCCAATTCAAGTCGAAGCAAGCAGCCGAGCATGTGTGACAGAACAGGGAGAGGAGACAGGATAAACTAGTTTGATAGCCTCTGGGCAAACACAGTGGATGCCTGACAATACACACCCATAATAGGAGGGGATTTGAATACAACACTTAGATCCTACAGAGAGGTATGTGAACCTCTGAAAGCACAGAACATATGCATGTATAGGTTCTAGTAATTAAAGTTTAAATGATATATATGAAGGGAACTCTCTTACCTGGTATCCCTGCACTGCACTAATGAGGTCTTTGACTCCATTGCTGTTGTAGGTCAGACCTGGCATACGCACCAACCCTCCCGGGGAGGAGAGCGAGGAGGGGGAGGGGAAGAAACCTACAGTGGTTGGTGAGCCAGGTGGACTGGAGAGATTAAAAAAAAAAAAAAAGAGAGAGAAAAGCAGAGATAAACTGTTGTTCTGAAACTACCTAAAAACACAATGAAACATTTATTTTCTCAAAAAGCTCGACATCAAATACAGTAAGAGTCAGAAAAAACAAACAACATAAAACTGGGAGAACTTTGGATGTTGTTTTTAAATGTTTTCTCAATGACAAGAGGGCCAGCCAGGGAGAAACAGAGGTCACTTGATGTTTACCAACTTTCCTGTTAACACAATCTTCAGTTATTAACTACCCTTGTCCCGGCCTTTCTTCTTGCAAAGACAAAAACTAAAGACAAACTGTTTCTCCTGTTCCACTGTGAACAACTTGATTTTTTGTGAAATAAACACAATTGACTACAAAACTAATTGGGAAGGCAACAAATCGCCAAGACAAATACATTCATCTATAAACAATTTATTTTCACCAAAAGTATATGTGTAATTATTGCAGTTCAAATGATATTTGCAGCAGTCTTTCAAAAATAAATTGTGCAGTTTTAGAAGTTCTTGGTGTTATTTTGCAGTAAATGTGTGGGTGTATTTTACAAAAAGTCAATTAAAAAAAATCAGTGTACATACCATGTAATTTATTTCATTCAATGTGTAAAAACTGTCTTGAAATGTGAACTCAGATTCTTCAAGTTATCAGAATAATAGTTGTGTAAACAGAAGGCTCATAAAATATGACGTGTAAACAATATCAGCTTCATTTCTTATTCACTTACTCAGCAGCTGACACATAAACATGGTCTGACAGTCCTGGTTTAGGACTAGGAAGTCTGAATAGTTCTGAGTGAGTTGAGTAAAATGCCATTGCAAACACTACTGATTTGACAATTTTATGGAAGCAAAACAAAAATAAGCTCTCATAAAGCAAAATGGATACATCACATGATTACCTATAGCTGTACAGAATTATTTCAACATTAATATATCCAACAGTTTCAGTAGGAAAATGTATTGGTCAAGCCATCTTGGTAAACATTTTACTTTTATCATCCATACTTCAGAACCACATGTCTCTGTAGAGACATTTGTCATAGAGATACAATTATATTTAAACCCATTACAAATAATATGAGGACTGGTTTTGCAAATTAAAATCATCAAATTAAGGATTTGTGAAATCAACATGACGGCTGGTAATTAAATGTCATTGCATATCTGTCTTTGTTTACCTGGGGTAGTAGGCTGTGTAGTTCATGTATAGCTGAGCTGAGGCAGGGTAGTAGGCATGTCCTGGAGGCAGAGGGCGAGGGGCCAGCAGCACCTGCCCGATGGGAGGGTAGAGAGCAGCAGCAGCCTCTGTGGGCAGGACAGGTGGAGCAGGGGTGAAGGAGTAGGATGGTGGAGATAAACCTGGTGAGGAGAACACACAGGGACAGACAAAACATTTACAACCACACAAACAGCAACAGGAGTGCACACGGTCATAATGGTGAAGTCTGGTCATTGTTTGGTTCTGAGAGAGGCGCTCATGCAAACTTGCAAACAATGACCACCATTAACCATTACTCTGCACCTGACTTGTGTGTGTATGTGTCTCTATGCATGTGCATTGCACTGATCCACCGCTCACTTTAACAACACCCCGCAGGCTCTTAGCCTGGTGAGAAACTTCAAGGTGTTTCTTAAATTATTTAATTTGTCACCATCTGTGTTGCTCATGTTTAAACCAGCTTGCAAACATGTAACAATCTTTTGATTGGCCCAAACATAAAATGACTCAGCCTCTGCAGTATTTACTGTACTTCTCCTTTCTCGTAAGTGCTGATTAATGTAAGGAGCCATCTGTGTATTCAACATTAACAAAATGAGAGCGACACTGTTCTCAGAGCACAGAGACATTGTTGAAATCCCAGTAGCATCTACGTGTGAATATATTCTGAAGAAAAATACGTTAAGACCCTATTTCAATATTATGGTCCATGTTATTATGAGTGTATCAATAATTACCAATTGAACTCTGCCCCATCCCCACAATTTTATTCTGGCTACAGACTCGTGTGATTTTGTGGAACAGACATTTCTCATCTTGTGTTAATATGACTTCACTACAGCCCACATGTCTTGCCTTGTATCCCTCCCTGTGCTGTATCCCTTTCACTCATGTGAACACCTGCACTTTAAATCAAACAATTCACAAACACTTTTTTTTTTTTTTTTTAAATAATGGGCCTCGTTTTGAAAACTAAGAGTGTGCCAGTGCACATTTTTGGTGAAGGACTACAGACACGGAGAACAAAGCACATCTACGCACCAGCGTTCAGCTCTGCCCACCTTTCAGCTCCTGATTGGACAAGCACAGGAGACACACACACCTGAAGTGCGTCGGTCTAGTAAGTCTAAATCCCACAACCACTACATTCAATCTGATAAGATTAGAGAGTTGTAAGCCATTTCTGCCATATTGTATGTTAAGTTTGGACTCAAGCTGTCTTGCTTACACTTTTCCAACCCTTTCAGATATTAGTGAATTACTTAAGCAGTGGGAGTAGAATTAAGAATGAGCAACAAACATGCCACTGAAAAAACAACTACAGTATTCAATCAGAGTGTGTGAACACAGGGGAAAATTGAAAGAACAGTTAACACGTGAGGTTTCTCAGGGCATGCAGATGGATAATTAATTCACACTAAATTACAAAGAGGTGCCACACTCACATACACCAACACAAACTCTCACACACTGTTTCAAATCCTCCTGGTTAGACCAGATGTCCCCTTTCCTTTCACAGTTCTAGATTGGAGAAAAACCAGCAACCCTGCCCCCACGGCAGGAGCCCACCTACCCTGCAGTCCCGAAGCACCCCCAGCTCCCAGCAGCACTTACGTCTGGACTTACATGGCGGCGGGCTGAGCCCTGTCCCACTCCTCCGGGTGTGTGTGTGTGTATGTGAGTGTGAGAGCGAGCCTCCCATCAGCACCAGCCCCATCTCCTCAGCGCTGCAGGGAAACACCTCCACATAGCGGCTGTTTGCCCCACGTTGGCTGGACATCACATGCTTGTGAAGCCGCTGTGAGGCCTGAAGCGCCCGCTCTGCTGAAGTCATCTGGATGAAGCAGTCACCCGACGGACGACCCTGGAAACACAAACAAGTCAGATATTACTCTGCAACATCTGCAAACTTGTGGCAGGGAGCATACAAGTCGAAGGGTGTGTGTGTGGTTACAGCATGTACCTGCTGGTTGAGGACCATGTGCACACCATGTGGTCTGATATCGTGTGTAAACTCGCCCAGGAAGGTGAGGATGTCCTCTATGCTTGCTGTGTAAGGCAGCCCCCTCAGCCTCAGGCAGTCCCGCAAACCACCAGGAGGGGGCAGGAGAGACACTGTAGGGAGCATTGACACAAGCGGGGCAGGGGCAACAGGTATCAGAGGGGCTGAGGAGTACCGGTTCAACACCTAAAAAAAACAAAAACACACACAATTACAAACTCTGCACACAGCAAGTGGCAAGAGTCAAGGAGACAGTTCAGTGTAGGAAAAGCTTTCTCCCCTTCCTCAGATCATTTGAGGCAAAAACATCATAACACACACTAACTATCAACACTTAAAATCCATTCATCAAAAACATGTGAGCCACTTCTTAACAGACATCTTGTGTACAACAAAGCGAAGTCCACATTGTGTTTACATGTGTTGCAATGTCAGACAGGAGATGGCTTCCTGCCAACAGGACACCAACATGTTTGCATTTCTGTAGAGGACCAATAAAACTCCTCAGTCTGTCATAATTAAAGGCATGAGGACAGGCCTCCGTATAGATATCTATGTGGGTCGGGAACTTATCAGTCAGATATCTATGTGTTTATGTTCAAGACAGGTAAAGCAGTGGAGGACACAAAGCTGCAAAGATCTGAGGACAGTACAAAAGAGAAAAGCACCTATGGTAACTGTGTGAACCTGGGTGCCAAAGGGAAACAAGCACGCACAGTCCACCTTGTTTTTCAGGTCCCCACCCATAAGCCCTGCTTCAGTCATTTCTACAACTAAGGAGACAAGAAACGCCCTCACATTGTCACTCCTTGCTGTGTGCCCACAAAACACACACAACGCAGAAAATCCTACGTTTCATTCTCAAAAGGATGAAAATAAACAAAAACAGAAAACCTTACTTCAAAATATGGAAAGTTTTCTAAAGTTCAGAAATAACTCTCACAAACGCACATTTTGTACACAGTGTACAGAGAAGCACACACGCATCCAGGCAAACGCCCTGACGTACCTGTTGCACCTCTGCTGCTGTACTTTTAAAGAGCTCAATATATCTTTTTCCCAGGATTTCCTTGTGTTTCCTCAGAGCACACTGAGCATGGTCCTCGCAAGCAAACAAAACAAAAGCATCGCCAGTGGGACGCCCATCTGGGTAGCGAACAAACAGGATGCCATCCCTCCCTCCGCTGACTGGACATGTCTCTTTAAGGCCGTCCCCCGGCGAGAAGAAGGCAAGCACCTGGTCGTGTGTGGCGGTGAAAGGGAGACCTCGCATCCTCACTATGATCTGGTCCTCACGGGACAAGAACATCGCTACCTCGTTGGAGGTACCTGGTGCACACGCCATACAAGCACACCAGTTAAAGTCCAAATGAACAGACTTAGTCACAAAGCATTACATGTTTCTTCCTTCAGCAGCAGAGTGTGATGGTTTGCTGTGCAGCCTCTGGTGTGGTTTGCCTTGTTTTATAATTGACAAGAATGAAGCTAAACTTGATTTTGAATAACTTTTCACAGCTTTCATCATAATGATGAATAACTTTAGCAGCATGTAATGATGAAGTTAATTCTGTTCATGCCTCTGGGAGGCCCTCGTCATGAGTAAAACCTTAAATATGCAGCTCAAATGACACAGTGACGACTTGTGCCATGCTGACAACTAGTTACCCTTGTAAAAGGTCATATTGCTATAAATAAACAGCATGGTTATAACTACAAACCTTTTCTGCAATTCATGCTTTTTCAGCCCCAAAATCAGTATTACAAACAAAAATTTCACCAGAGGAGCACCACAAAAGATTGTGAGGACAAAATTTAGGTTTCTATTTCAAGACAGTTGTTACTGTAAAATATACAACATATGTTTACATTCTCTCACCTCCTGCTATCTTCAAGAAGTCCTCTCCTGTTGCTTTATAAACCTGCAGTTAGAAGTAAACAAGGTATTTTCACTACAGGTGTAGCTGTAAGGGGTTGTAGGGAAATAAATGTGTTATAACTTATTGGATTAAGTGAAGGTATTCTGGCTGACTTTCCCCAATTAGAATCTACCTGCTGGACCCAGGCAGGTTACCTCTATGTATCTGTTGCCCATATGGTGTTTGTGTCTCTGCAGCGCCAGGTCTCTGTGTTCTTCACTGACAAAACGAACAAGAGCTTCTCCGTTCCTCCTCCCCTGAGCATTGAGACACAGCGCAGCCCCTCCTCTATACAACACAACATATGGAGGATTACAGACTTTGTAAACATCTGCTTTCAAAAGCATCATTAATCATGTGATGGCGACTGATGAAAAATCTATAAGACAACCTGTACAAACAAGCACGCCATTAATATATCAACAACGTACTTGGCGATGTTGAGGCCTCTGAAGAATCGAGCGATGTCCTGGTCAGAAGACTGCCATGGCAACCCCCTGGCTCTGATCACCGTGTTGTCGCACACTTTCTCCATCTTACTGCTGCACACACATACGGACACACACAGAAATTATCACAGCGGGAGTGGACGAGAACAAAAAGAATGTTTATCTTGAACAAACATTACTCACCAAGTGCCAGTCTCAAACTTCTCACTAACTCTCTCGGGGTCAGAAAACGTGTGGCCTGTAATGGGAAATCAGTGGAGAATGTGTTTTATAATTAGATAAGTGTCTTGTTGAAAGTACAAATTACATAACATAAATTAAACAAAACTGAGACACTTTGTAATCAGCATGGTAACAGTTTGAAGTCTTGGAATTATTTATGAGAGATTTCTATTTACAGACATTAACATAGAAGGATTTCACATTAGAAAACACTCACGCTTATTATTAATTAATCTGGCAGTTGTAATCTTGAATAATCTCATCACAGAACTTTCCAAGAATGAAAGTCACACACTCAAATGACAGATAAAATCATTTAAATGGATCATAAAAATAGCTCCTGATTATTTTTTTCAACATTAATTTCCTAAATTGACTATTCAATTCCTAATGTCATAATTTTACTCTAATATATGGTACTCACATAATGGCTCAGAAAGTAGTGCAAGAACAATGCTGGCCATAAGCTGGACCTGCTGCACGGCTACTTCTGTAGGCAATATGGCTGATGAATCCATTGTGGCTGAGGGATCCCACATTGTGGGCACATCAACAGGTATACTAAGAGCTGAGGAGGACGCCGTTAGGGAAAGCCAACAAGGAACAGACATAAAAATAAACTAAGTGTTGTTATAGACAAGTGTGTCAAAGGTTAAATGCACCTGACAGCTAAAATAAAGAACAACTAAAAAGGTAAGAGACACATGAACACATTAGTTTTCCTGTAGCAGTGGGTGTGTGAGGTTTACCCTGTTGGCTAAACACACACTCTTTCACTGGAGGATTAGTAAGGTGCTGCCATTCTTTCCTTATTTGCATTTCAAAACCTCTAGTCCTGCAGCCAACACCCCATGGCATATAAACCATGAATACATGTGTTATTGAACAGAAAAAAAACAATAATAACTGTCCAGAAATTGCACCATTTATAAACAGTGAATAAACAACTCAACTGTCACTGTTAAAGGATACACTCCGCCATGATGTGTACATTTAAAGCCTTGAGGTCAAATGTGGGGAAGTGCTTCTTGAACTCCTTCCGAAGGTCAAAGAAAGAGTAGAAACAGTCGGGGACCAGGATGTTCTGGAGACGGAAGAAATTGAATGAAAGGATGTGAACAGGAGGCCCATCAACAGCTGCAGGTTTATTGCTCTCATACTCATGTTTGCTCAGTAGAGTATACACCACTTTCTTCACTGCTCTTCAATGTGTAACAGCATTAAATCATGTGGGAGAATTTCACCTGCTTCACTGTGTGTTTTATGTGGACAGGTACAGGTATGAGTGTGGGCGTGTGTCATTAGACAAGTTTGCATGAGTTTCTCTCGGCTGCAGATCAACTTTCATCTTAACATTAAATTCAGCTGGGAGTTTGTGCTGACACAACCCATCCCTTTGTGTCTATGAGAGCTCTGAAGGTTCCTGCAGCAGCGAGGGAACATCCGCCCTGGCTGCAAGGCGTTCACCCACCCAGCTCGCTCACCTTGCTTGCGGCCTCGGGGTGAATCACTTGACGGATGTGGAGTTGCCCATCTGTACACAAACACACTGACGTGCCTGCGCCCGCGCTATTCACCTCATTTGTCAGTTGTAAATGAAACTATAAAAAACAAACATCAAATATTTAGAAGTGAAACAAAAACAATCATAAACTGACATCAGGCATTTCTAACCAGCATTGTATGGCTGACTATTAAATAAATTACTTATTTGCAGTGACTTCTGAGACGATTACCAGGTTTAAAGCTGTGTCAACACTTGTTGCACTGGAGACGCAGTCGGCTCCAGATCCATTCTGCTTTTCCACGTTCTCCTCTGCCACATCCTCCTCCTCCTCCTCCTCCTCCTCCTCCTTTTCTTCTGTCAAGTCTGAGAGGTCAGGCTTAATGAGGAGCTCATTCACCTTGCCCAACTGGTTCAGAGAAAGAAAAAAAAACAAGTCAGGCCTGAAACAGCAAACTATGTACAAACTCAAAGGCTGTAGAGAAATATAACTTTGTAAATACATGTTCATTACATGGATCTAATCATTCTAGTGAGCAACAAATGCAGGTGTCTGTTTACATATCTTTCACCATTGTGTCTGATTTTACAGAAAATTTCAAGAGTCTGCTTTTTAACAGGTATGTATTTAAAAGTAACACAAACTCACCTAGCTCACCACTTTACTTACAAATGAATACAAAGGTCTCAACTTCACTGCTGTTGTATTTCAGACTGGACCTCAGTTTACCTGTCCACTCGTTGCTACTACATTTCCTGCTTTGGAATAACAATGAATAGACAAACAATAAAAGCAGTGTAGAAATAACTTTTTTTTTTTTACCTTTTTGTTCTTTACATCCACCAGCTGCCATACCAACTGCACGAGCTCCTTCTCGTCAGATCCCAGCAGCTCTCCGCTCGCGCCAGATGTGGCGGTGAAAAGCACCACCAGGTAGTCTACCTGCGCCGTCATCTGAACACACACACACACACAGCCAAAAAAAAGAACTAATCTAATACTACACTAAACTAAAGGACAACTACTCAAAACACACAGGGAGTGAGACACGCGGGAGGCGAGAGGTAACAAAAACACCTTTGCTGTGACACCTGAACACAAAGGTAGGCTCCGTAGATCCAAATTTTCGTCGCGTGTGAATTTTTACGTGAAGCCTCCCGCAGTCACCATCGCGGAGTAATGGCTGAACGCTCCCCGTTTTTGTAGAGACTCTACCTGTATGACCACGTGACTCCCTACCTGCGCCCTCCCTCTTTCAGGTGGTTCAGAGATTAGGACGTGGCAGACCATGGACAAGGAGAAGTATCACCACTTTTTTCACATTTTTTTACGATTTTGTTGTGTATTTATGTTAATAGCAAACCACGGGACAGGATGGATAACAGGCTCGTTGAATTATTAGACCTCGAATGCGATGGTCTTCATAACAATTAAATAACAGTTATCCCTTATGAGAAGAAAGCAGGCTCTCCATCTGTAGAAGACCTCCAGATCCTCATAAAGATCCTTCTGTCATACATTCTATGTATGTGTGTACGCATGTACGCATGGAGGCTATGTATCTATGTATTACACAAATGTCCTCATTTTATGTTTCAAATAAAAAAAAAGAATAAATGTGTAATACATTTTTCTGAAAGGTTCAGCTATATCAAAATAAAGAAAAAAACTGTGAAATATACTTGTATATACTTCTAAATTTAACTTCTCTTTATATAAGCTTAAAAATATTGCAAGAAAATAGTGTTAGCATATAAACAATACGGATTTACCCAGTCTTTATAAAACGCCTGAAATACACCATTGTATTAATTACAGAGTACAGTTTAAATTTGGAATCTGTTATCAATTAA
>OOFC01000152.1:9944-31787 GCA_900323345.1 Pseudochromis fuscus
CATTCCCTTACACTGTGGTGAAGCAGGCTCAGTGTGTGCGGCGTTGACTGATGCATTCCTGAGTGTGTGAGTGTGTGTGTGTGTGTGTGTATGTGTGAGTGTGTGTGAGTGAGAGTGAGTGAGTGCTGGCCTTTAGTTTACACCTGTCTAATAGCTCATTGATTAAGAGCTGGCTGTCAGACCAGCAGGCATCATTTTATGTGACAGGACGTCAGCCCATTTGTACAAATCCTGACATGCACGCTAAACGCAGTGTTTTGAAGACATTGCTTGAATGGGCTTATGATCAATAATCACATTGCTACATTTTCAGAGAAGTCATTTCAGTGTGTTTGCTTGTTATTTGTGGCACTTCTAAGGTGATTTAAAGTCTTATAAAATGTGGAAATAGGAAGATAAAGCAGCTTCACCACAACTGAAAGTCTGCAGCCATCTTTATATTTATAACGTATTAAATCTGAATCGTGCGTGATGCCGATCAATGTGACCACTGAGTGTGAAATCAGTGTGCTGTATATGGATGAGGCTTTCATGTGACAGCAATTAATCACGTTGTTAATGAATTCAGTTTTGCTTAGAGTGACCTGTGGTTCAGTGCCGTATAGATTCTGTCCATCAACCTAGAGATTAATAAATCATCACACAACACACTGATGCATCTGCTGGATCGAAATGTCGTGGGTGGAAATGTGACTACATCGTGCTGCTCCACTGTGGCTGAAGCACTGTAAAGGTGTAAAGGAGGTGTAAAATCACAGCGATAAAAGCAACTCAAGTGACACCGGCCATTTAAAAAAGCACTTAGGTAAAAGGTTTATGAGTTAATTTACTGTAAAAGTGAACGCGGCAACACTTTGGGGTAGTTTTCACAGGGCAGTGTTGATACTCTTCTGTCAGGGGAGAGCAGGTGTTTAACAAAGTGCCACCTGCTTATTTGCAGCATTTCAACACATAATGGGACATGAGTCCTTTGTTTTAACTGTGGTTATTCTAAAGTAATCCTACATTTAAACTATTATACTCTAATACATTATTTCCACACAGTTGTACAAATGATTTGAGTGCATTTGTAAACACTTGAGCTGACTGTAAGTGTGGTTTAACTTCAGTAAATCTTTACTAAACATGCAGTGTGTTTGTCAGAAATACAGCAAAAAAAATAAAATAAATAATATTAATGTCCGAGATACAATAAATATGCTGTTACTGTTTAGATGGGCTGGATCCAAGTCTGGGATGGTGGACTACAATGACTGATGCTAGACATGAATATAAATACAATAAATAGCTCTTGAAGAAAAAACACAGGTTATAGATAGTGTCTCAATTCTGGTTTGATTTCATGAAAATCTTCAGGATTAAAACAAAAAAAAAATTAAATATGAAAGGACAAGAAGACAATGATCTGACTCATTCCTAAACGTAAATAAAGTCAGGTTATTTATCTGTTTTCAGCCTTCTAAGTAGTTTCACATAGTGTTGTAGTCAAGACCGTACCAACCGAGACCAAGACATTATCGAGACTAGAGAGTATCAAGACCGAGACAAGACCAAGACATTTGGTGGTCAAGACTCAGACAGGACCAGACTGTATATATCAAAGACAAATCACAACAAACAGAACCAAATGACCAGTATCTTTAGTTTTTAGATTAAGTTTACATTTACATAAATGCAACAGCAACAAAAACTAACTTTCCTAGTGTCTCCAGTCGTCTTCGTCCACTCTCTGTGTGCAGGGGACATGTCACTCCAGGTCTCACAAAGACCACATGACAGCAGGAAGGCAGCAGCTACACTTATCGCAGTAGTGCTGGTCTGGTCCTGGATCAAAAAACCCGAGTCCACCCTGTCCGAGACCGAGACAAGACCGAGTAAAAATGCCTTTGAGTCCGAGACAAGACCGAGACCCTTAAATAGTGGTCTCAGGACCAGTCTCAAGACCAAGACCGATCTCGAGTACTACAACACTAGTGTCACAAGAGACTTTTAAAATGGAGGAGGCGGTGATGGTGATGAAGGCCACAGGTCTGGCAATGAAGCTGCTCCTCAGTCTGTTGGTCCAGATGGTAAAGCATCAAACAGAGAGTGACCTGGGAGTGTTTTGTGGATTTCCTAAAGTCCACAAAGATCTCCAGGAAACCCTGTTGTCCACAAAGACAGTGCAGTTAAACCTTTAAATCAGAACTAGATCTGCACTGCATATGGAATAATTACAAAAGTAATGGGATAAATGTACAGTTTCCTCCTTCCTGGCTGTGGCTTTGGTCCTGTGTGGCTGTGGTCATCACATATACAAATACACAATGATGTGTTTAATATTAGTTTTTTCTTGCTGTTTTTTTTTTTTTAAATCACCAAACGTGTTTATAAACTGATCAGTAAAGCAGTCAGAGCTATTTGGTCAGAAATTTGATTCAGAACCAGACTCAGTATCTCAGCGCATGTGTCAGCTACACCAAAGGTGTCCTGTGCTAAATTCCTAAATATAACGTGATAACAGGCACAAGTGAGAAATGAGCCAACTGCTAGCTTTGGCGCCCTCATTAAACTGATGAAAATGGTCCTAATACCAACCAACGACGTCTGTTAATGACACGTACCAGTCATATTTGTGTGACGCGAGGCTGGAGGTAACTGTATTCCTGTCACATCATAACAGCCCAGGCTTCTGGTTGAAGGTCTGAGTGGGAGCTTTAGATCCAAGCTGCTGTGTACAACCTGAGATGATGTCATATTATGAACCTTCAGCAGCTTCACCAGCTTCACCATTTACATATGAATGGCAGGAAGACATTAAATGTTTAATGCAGGGTTTTAAAATGTATATTATTTTGAAAGTCTTTCTTAGTGCGTACCTTCCTAATACGTACACAAAAATAAACCAAACGGACAAACAAACAAACTCCAAAAAGGGGCAAAAAACAAAGCAAAGGGGCATAAGCACCGAAGATGTGTGTGTGTGTGTGTGTGTGTGTGTGTGTGTGTCCTTGTATTTGCTCCAAATGAGGACCGGACCACAATTTTTACCAACAGAGTGAGGACACTTCCAGGAAGTAAGGACATTTTGCTGGTCCTCACCTTTTCAAAGGACTTTAGACTTTAGGATTTGGCTTATAAATGGATGTAGGCTAGTGTAGGTGTCAGGGATAGGTATTTAGCTGTGATGAATGAGATTAGGATAAAGGGGCAATCACACCTTGACCATTTAGCCAGTGTTTGCCAGTGTAGACATACGCTGAATTGTCAATGTTTTTTTGTTTGTTGGTTTGTTTGTTTAATGTTGGGCGTATTCATAATGAGTAGGATGCATACATAACATAACATATTAGTAACTTATAGAGAACATTTTTATAACTTACAACTTATGGTTCACGTATGCAGGACGTATGAACCATACGCTAGCATACTAAGACCAGTGTGCTCCTAATTTATACAAAATTTACCCATAATTTTCTGATGTACACAAACGTATTTGCCAAATGTTTTCATACATCGGCATATGCTGGCTAAACCGTCAAGGTGGGACTTCGCCTTAAGGGGTAAGGAAATGCATTATAACAATAAGAAGAAGGAGAAGAAGTACAAGTGTGTGTGTTTATGTGTGTAACCTTTCGATGCTTGTGTTGATTTAAATAACCACTGGTGGTTACACCTCCAGCATGCTGAAGACAAATGTGAGTACTGAATAGGAATTGTCAAATTATTAACTCTTACAGTAATGCATTGTTGTATTCAACAAAGTACTCAGGTACCACGCTAACCATTACACAACCATATCCAAATCCCTGAGCTGATTTGTCCTGGTTTCATGAAGGAGACAAGGAAGAAAACATGTAAATGATTTTATATGAGGGTATTAAAATCCCATTATGTATGTTTCTGAGATGGTGTTTGTTTTAATGGTGCCTTGTTATTATACCAGTACATGAAAATTAAAGCAATAAATATTCATCCTACATCAGCTCGTTTAAAGTTTTTACGACGTGACTTGCATGAAAAAAATGTGGCTGCTTTGTACAAGCAACATGTTCCTCAGTGACAACATGTCACTACTGTCAACACCATTACTAATATACAACTTACACTTTTCATTGTAATATCTGACAAACTCATTAGAATTGAATAAAAACTCTGACATGTTTTATAAGATGAACACAAAATATCAGCTTGAAAATGTCAGTAGTCATCTGAACTTGAATATTGAACATGTTTTGAACATGTATCTGTCTACTGTTTCTGTCTGTTTTAAAATGAATCTTCAGTTTATTACATTTAAAATTAGGATTTATAGGAACCGTAACATGTGACTTTTACTGCTCTTAGCCAGTTTGTTATTTAGCAAGAGTATAGATACTTTTCTCTTATTCCTGTTCAGTGTGCAGTTTGCAACTCATTTCAGTATGTGGTTTTGTTTTCCATATTTCTGGCTTGAAAAACAAATATGCAGAGACTGTCCCCAAATTGTAGTGCTTTGAGCTCTCAGGGTCACATTAGTCGGATCAAAGCCTGTATGTCCTCAATTTAATGTAACAACTAGGGGGGAAATTTTAATGTATTTTTTGCCTAAGCTAGCTGTTTCTATCTCAGTTGCTACCTTTCTGTTGATTGTTTTTCTTACTTTAGGTCTTTTTTATTTTTATGTCAAAGTTCAATCACATTTGCTTCCATGAGTTTCAGTAGCTTTCTCAGAACAATTTCAACCAATAGTATCATTACATCCACCTGTTAATCAATCTGCTGTTAGCGTCACAGTTCAGACAACCACCAGAAAATGTTGACAGAACAGAGTAGCAGCTGTAGTAGTAACCAGTAGTTGGAAGAGTATCATTAGTTAGTTCTGTAACAAACCATAAAATGTGTTGATTTTGGTTCTGATGTTAGTTGAGTTACAAAAGGTTTAATTAGAAACACCTTGGTACAGAATGTCATTGAACGAGGACTCAGCTCGGTTGCTAAGCGACAATAAACAAATGTGTGTTGGTGTTTTTGCCATCGGCTACAACATATAGTAGCTGTGTTCAACAATAAAGCAGAAAATGCAGCATGTGTAGTAGCTTATTTTAGGAGAGATGCAACAATACTCAGTACTAATGTTAGCTAGCTAGCTATGCCGTTGTTTTGGGTTTCAATTGTCAGTCAGTCATATTCTACACCTGCTTTCTCCACACTTGGGTCACAGGGGTCTGCTGGAGCTGTCAGCTCAATGGGCAGGAGGTGGGGTACACCCTGGACAGGTTGCCAGCCTATTGCAGGGCTAACACAAAGACAAACAACCATTGACACTCCCACTCACACCTATGGCCAATTTTGACTAATCAGTTCACCTAACAAGCATGTCTTGGACTGTGGGAGGAAACCAGTGCCTGGAGAAAACCTACGTATTCACAGGGAGAACATGCAGACTCCACACAGAAAGGCCCAAGCCGAGATTCGAACCCCAAACCTTCTTGCTCTCAGGTGTAAGTGCTAACCACTGCACCACTGCACACACTTGTCCAATATAATTTTTCCAAAAGTTTTGTTGGGCCTACATATCCTGTTTTTGCCTGAAATACATCATGATACAGACGTTGATTACTATTGAAATGCAGTTTCACTTTAACCAAAAGTAACCAAACATGTTTTGTGGTTATGTTGTTCTGACTCGGGACATTATTGGTTGCTATACACCTCTTCTTTAATCTATTTTAAGCCACTTTTTTGTGTAAGAGTCTTAATGTTTTCCAACTGTTTTCAATTCATATCAGTTCACACTCCCTTTAACTATTGACTGACTGAGAGTTTTCTTCAATCCTCGAAGTTAAAACTTGGGAAAACTGATTGCATGTGGGTGTTAAGACAGCTGATTCACAATACAGATAAAATGGATGGTGATCACAAGACGATCTGACTCGCCGTTCACTGCCTCCATGCATTTCGAACAATCTATCAAGAGAGACACACTGAGCCGTCGGAGCATTGAGCTGCAGGAGAGAGTCATTTATCCTGCTTGTCCAGGCGCTAACTGCTCTGTCTTTGTCTTAATGGTATTTTAAGCCATCCTGAAAGGGCTCACTTCTCTCTTTTTTTTTTTTTTTCTCTCTCTCTGGGGTAAAGCTAGATGGAGGGCTGGATAAGTGACCACAGACATATGAATTTGTTGCAGTTCTATAAAACATAAATTAACAATATGTGCACTCTTGCTAGTATCATGCATTTACATATTAATGTGCCGCCCAAGGTATAATGGGATGTTGTGGGAAAAATGGGCCTGCTGTCTCATTGTGTCCTTCCCTTGATTATTTCTAAATGTCAGTTGTTCAGTCGAGGTGGGAAAGGCCATTGAGCGGTCTCTGTGGCCGGCGTCATCGACTAAAGTGTGCGGCCGTGAAGACAGAGCGACTGGTAATTTTGGGAAAACAAAGCTCCGGTCTGCATTTATTGAGATGCAAATGACTGTGTTAGAAAGGCAAGTGAAAGAGGGTGATGCATTACGGCTCTCTGGCCTTAAATCCTGTGATAAGGGGAGCATTTATTTTAATAGCTTGTGAATGAAGAGGTGGATAGCTGCGGTGATTACAACGTTCGGGGGCCAATCTAATAACAGGTCTTTCAGCAGGGAGGTGAAAATCTGGATCACAGCGGATTTCTTTGGACACTGCAATTCAGAGTTAGTACGAAAGTTGGGTTGATGATGAAAGTGATTGAAGTGCTTGACATCTGCAAAAGTAGGAATGATCAAACTTGAGGCTAGCTAACTAAATTAGCATGTGAGCCCAATCATTGTGGCAAATTTCTAGGTAGAAATTTGTCTGGTTCCCAGCGTGGTGGGACTGAAAGGGCCTGAGGTGCAGATGATTACATGTGGAAGCATACACCTTGGCAAATTACCCATGATTAGCTGCAGTTCTGCTGCTGTTTTTCCAGCGCTCATGTTTGACGCTCTGCACCTGTGAAGCCTGGTTAGAAGCATGTGTTCCCCCGCCATTTTTTTAATAGCATCATTACACAGAAGCCAGCTCAGGTATTTATAGATTACTCATCTGTTTTGTATACATGTCATACCCACATGAACTCAGCTTGGTGACTGTCAGTGTTGTTTAATTGAACCAGACCAGTGTGATGCCAGTCAGATGAAATTATCTTTTTAATCTCAAACTTGATGTTCATCTGAAGGGTCAGTGAGATGTTTTTTTTCTGAACTAATTTTGTGTGTTCATTCAATTTTTTCATTTCCTCTGCTCTATCAATTGGCGCATTTACACTGGTACCGCATCACCCCGCCTCTCCTCAGTTTTGGCGCCTTTACACTGGCAATAAAGTACCTGGAACTTGGTACCTGGTACAACTTTTTGTACCTCCTCTCCTGCAGATCCAAAAATAAGTACCCGGTCAGGTCGGAGCAGGTACTAAAATGCTATTGGTCGGAATTATCACTGCATCGTTGTGTCATCAGTGGGCGGTACGTAATCTGTCCCGACAAACACGGCAATCGTTAAATCATTGGCAAACCGTGCAGATGTGTTTCAAACAACCACAAAAGAAATGGCATCTGTCTTCTTGCTGTGAAAAACAGCCATAGACCGAGAGTCAGTTGTTCCTCCATTGCTTCTTTCCACACCTGTGTGTTGCATAAAAGTTGACGTCACGAATGATGGCCAGCTACACGGAGGAGGGACTATCCTCGTCAATGTAAATGCGACCAAGGTGGGGCAATCTGAGGCAATGCGAAGCGAGGAGGTACCAGTGTAAATGCGACTCAAGCTATATTATCACATAGTACCCTGAAAAATGTTTGGCTCCCCAGAACCGTGTGAATATTGAAATAGCTGTGTGCTAGATTAATTTAACCCAGCAACATGGACTGTTGATGGGCTGATATTATGTTGGTTTAACATTTTCTTGTTTATACTCAACATTTTGTTGTTTTTGCCCAACATGTAAGTTGTTCTGACTCAACATTAAGTTGTTTTCACTCAATATTAAGTTGTTCTTACCCAACACTTAATTGGTCTTATCCAACGTTTTGTTGTTTTTGCCCAACATTAAATTGTTCTTATCCAGTATTTTTGTTCTAATGTCTATCGTACATTAAAATAACCCAGCATGTCCAATATTTACCCATTCTTGATAAAAATAACCTGGTGTTTTTTAGGCTGCATTATGCAGTAAACCTACCCATAGAGAGATAACTAGCAGAGGCTGTTACTTTCTCAACAAACAAGCAGCAGCTGCAATTATGACCACAGGATGCCACTTTTGCTGAGGTTGTGGGAGTACCTACAGCTGTGCTTGGGTTCTTATTATTATGGCTGTAACAGGTTAGTTTACAACAAATTTTGTTTTAAATGCCACTTCATCCATGAAGCAACATTTTAGCATAAATTCTACGCAAATAATCCGATCTGTCAAAATAACATTAAAAGTTGAACACAGGCCCCATGTGAACGTAATATATTTTTCTAAGTTGAATCAGCAAGTTTACATTTTGACTTGACTGGTCAGAGTGTTTCAGTGTGGAGTTTGCATGTTGTCCCTGTGGCTGCTTGAGGTTGGATGTAGTAAGATTTATGAAGCTGATACAGCACTGCCAATTACACTGCTACATACAGAGTGTGGGGAACTTAGCTTAACCGTGACCCTTCAAACATTGTGGGATGGAGGCTCCTTTTTAACGTTTTCTCCTCTCAAGCGCGTCAAGTTTTACCCAACCGTTTGATCTTACGGTGCCTGAGCAATAACGCAGCTATTTGGAAATATGTTGCTAAATGAAATGAATTATTAAAAGCAGGGTCATGAACTTGCATTTCATTAGTCTTTACCTTAAAGATCCTTTTATATAATCTAGTAAATTGAGTTGAAGTAAAGCGCAGCTGCATGCTTAGCTTGCTTTAATGAAGGAGGAAATGTAAACATCACTGGTAGTTAGCATCCCCAGTTATTATGGATCATATCGGGAATCGTCAACAAACAGTCGGTTATCCATGTGGAAAGAGATGTAGACTGTAGAGGTTTCTTCTCCTGGTGGGATAAAAATCTGTAAATCATAAATAATCTGTTTTCCTGGAGGACAGCTTGAAGTTTTTCTGTTGATTTGTGAGCATCCGTTCGCTCTGCTGGAGAAAGTTGATAAAAACAGACTGAGCCCCGGTCAATTGTCTGCAGTCGAGATAGCACGACTGTATATATCAGCCATAAAGGGAGTGTGAGTGTGTGTGCAAACATGCGACAGAGGATTTTATGTGATGGAAACGGGGCAGCAGCAGCTTTGAACTTTGTTTTTTTCCCCTCCACTCTCCTAACTCCTGCCCTCACCATCAAACCGTGTGACGAGTCCTCTGAGACGTCCCTCCTGCTCCAGCCTTCAGCCTTCACACAAAATGAAAGGTACAAACATCAGATAGCTGGAGCACTTTCATACAAAGTCCTGTCGCAGTACGTGAGGATCAGCCGGCTCTTCTCAACTCGAGGAGGAGTGGGCGGATTCATCCACCCAAGCTGGCGAGTGTTGCAGCGAACCACACTTAAATCCTGCTAAATGTGCTGTTATATACTTACATATACATTTTAAGCAGGTTTCTTCTAAACCCCACATATTTCTTTATCAGCATTTATCTTTGGAGAAGATCTCAGTGGAGGCACAATTTAAAATAAATCAGTACAGTTTATGCAAATAAATATTTTTTTGTTCAGAAGGCTGCCAATAAAAATGAGTTGATCTGGAGCCAGTGAGCCTCCACTGACACCACCTCCAGCTGGGACGGTGTCCAAAACCATGATCTGGTGAAAAACAAAAGAGTTTGTTGTTGGTTGTTTTAAGTGAGCTGAAAGGTCAACATAGAGGTTGTGTATTAATTAGTGATGTTAGTTAATAAATCTTTAATTTTACAGATTATTACTTTTATTGTACACAGACACCATCCTGGTCTCAAAAGTGAAGCCAATGCAGAAGTGCAAAAAAGTGCAATGCTACTGATGGCCACTAGAGGCAGGCTCCAAAAATGTTATTTTCATTTTTAATCCTGAAATACTCAGTCAATGCATTTTTTCCACAAGTCATTTTGATGTTATCTAAAGTCAGCTCTTCTTCTCAGAGATCTGGTCCATCTGAAAATCATTTCATCATGAAGGAGATAATTGGCTTTAAAAAGAGGAAGATTTAGGGGCGTGGTTAGTGTGATTGACAGATATGGTCTATAATAATACTAACACTGGACTCCAGTCCTGGGTATAGTCACTGTCCTCAGATTCAAGGGTCAGACTCGCCTCCTCAGTCGTCCCTTTATATCCAAATATGGTCACTTCTGGCTCCAAAAAAAGCAACATGGCGACGTTTAAATACCAAACTGCTGTCTTCAGAATGTGAGTGGACAAACTATTTTTGACTATTTTCAATGACAAAGTTAAACCAAGCACAGTCTATCAAAACAACAAGAAACACATTTGTGTGGGTTTTGCATAGTTTATCAATATTGCATCAATGACTTCTACATCATATAAGAAAAAATAATAAAGACATTTGTCTACAATAAAATTGGCACCAGGTTACATATCATAATATAAAGCATCATCTTTATTGACTGTTTACCAAAATATGTTGTAGGATTTATATTGATTAAACTGACCAGTGAAATGGAGAATGTCCACTGCAAGGGATTTAATTTAGTTATTGCATTTAGTTATTGCACACCAGCTGAGTGGGCGCTGATCAGTCAAACATAATGAACACACAGTAATGAAGTATTGGAATGAGAGGTGGACATTTCTCATAAACATTAAACACAATTACCATATTTTCCGGACTATAAGTCACTACTTTTTTCCGATGCTTTGAACTTATGCACCAGTGTGGCTCAGTATCGGCAGCATGAAGCTCGTTAGCTTTTTACAAGCGAGCAAGCTCTGTGCCACCGATACATTTAGCATCGTCACATCAGACCCGGTCAGATTGGACCACATGAAACTGTTCAAATAAATTCAATAGCGGCTTATAGACAGGTGCGCTCAATAGTCCGGAAAATACGGTAATCATTTCTGTTGTCTATAGTGTAATTCTGCTTCTTCTCTCCACATCCGCCATAGAAAAGATGGACCTCGCCACTGGGTCTCAAAAGTGAAGGAAATGTGGAAGTGCAGTACCATTGATGGCCACTAGATGCTGGCTCCAAAAACTGACTCCAATTGACTTCAATTCAACAATCGTCACTTGCAATCGTGAAATATAATTTTTTTTCCCCCCTCAATTCAATCCAATGTCATTCACTAAAGTCAACTCTCATTTCAAGTCATTTCCTCATTAAGTAGCTATTTGGCTTCAAAAAGAGGAAGATTTCGGGGCGTGGTTAGGTTGATTGACAGGTGTCGTCTCTAATGATTTACAGGAGGTTTGTTCAGCGGTGAACTTGAGTCTCATACACAATGGGCAGTGTCCTCAGGTTCAAAGGTCAGACCCGCCTCCTCACTCCTCCCTTCATGTCCAAATATGGTCACGCTCTAAAAAAAACAACACTGCGACATTCAAATGCGAGTCCACTGGCAACAACATCCATCTCTTATATACACTCTATGGCTCTTTCTGAGGTTTCGTCCATTTTCCTGTCCTTTCTTTTCAAATTAAAAGTCTTTGAGGAACAATTGTAACAGAACTTCTGACTCCTTGTGGTTAAATAAGTAACGCTGCGGATTTGAGTGCAGTACCGATTTGTTCTGGGTGAATCTCAAGCTCATCAAAATAGTGTAGGAGTGTTTCCTCAGCACCACTGAGTTGTCTGTATCTCGTCAGGCGTGGGATGAATTCGTCCTGTGTGCAGCACGTTGTCTCTGCCACGTCTTCTGGAAGTCCCTGAACTCTCTCCGTGAGGAAATCATCAGACGCCTCCAGGGAAAAAACATGCTCTGCAAAACATGTAACAAAACATGTGAGTGAGCTAATTCTGTTCATACTTCAGTGGTGAATGGATGTCGTCAGCAACCTGGAGTGATCTTCTTGTTGTACACTGGTGTTTTGGACATTAGCTCCATATCCTGGTCTTCTGTATTGTCCTCTGAGGAACAGAAACACACTGTGACACAAAGACTTTATTAACCCTTGCACGTCCCCGGGGGTCTCCTCGTACCCCGAAGAGCATAGGAGGCGGGGTACGAGGAGACCCCCGGGGACGTACAAGGGTTAAACCTCAGGCATTTTCTCCATTAATGGATGAAACTCACCAGAGAAAACCATCTTTGCTTGATCGTAGGTCTCAGGAAAGCCGTCAAGAACAAATCCTTGGTTCCTACACGACTTTGAGTTCAGTTTTTCTCGTAAAATGTCCAAAACTAGATGCTCATCCAGCTGACCTGATGAAAAAAAACACAGGTTTGATCAAATACTTACACCAAAAGATCTCTCTATTGAATAATACATCGAAAATACAACTACAGATTCATCAAATCAAAGGTTTCAGTAGTATAAGTTCATTTTTCTGTTTCCTTCACCACAAAAATCCTGTCTGCAAGATTTCCCATCATTGAACAAACCTCAAGTGCAGTTTTCAAATAACTAAAATTAAACATCTACTTCACCAACCTTCATTTATTTCCATGCTTTTGTTAATATTTTCCAGTTGTTTCCGTGCATCAGCGGCCACCTCTTCACTGACGTCCTCAGTCTCAGCTCTGTTCACTATCTCCTTCTGGAAAACAAACAATCAAAACACTGAATAGATGCGTATTTTCCACACATCACTGGAGGTATGTAAACTTCTGAAAGTGCAGCGCTTCAGTAAATCGCTGGTGTTCACAGAGCTTCCACAAGAGGGCAGCGTGTGGACAACAGTGACTAACCAGCTGTGTGATCTTCTCCTCAGTGATGTCTTTGATCGTGATGTGATGTATCTGGTAATGACGACAGAGCTTTTTTGCAACCGTTGTTTTTCCCACAGCTGGAGGTCCGACCAGGAGGATTCTGATTGGCTACATGAGAGTCAGGAGGGTGGTCAGTCTGCTCCGGTTTATCTTCTACATGAATGTAGCTCTGACAGAAGAAGTAACAATTCTGGGACATTTATTCATATATTTCAAAGTTGCTGAACAGTTTTCCCGGTGCCTGAAAGTCTTGTGTAAATATCTATATATAATTTACTTTTACTACTCACCAGCAGCTGTCTGGTGTCTTTGTATTCCTGCACGATGCTCTCCATGTTTTCAATCATCCCGGCTTCAGACGTCCAGTTCAGGCTGAAGGAGTCCTTTATGATAAAAGCATCAAGGCGGAGGTTGATGCTTAGATACTCCAGCTCCTCAGGCTGAAACGAGAGATACATACTTACTAATAATGTGTTTTACGTTTAATATTTCTGAGTAAAATCTGCAACTGTGCACTGCAGAGGGGCAAACTAATGCAGATATTTACTACAAGCACAAACAAAAGGTAGATTCAGCTAAAGCTGCAACAGCAAACTACTGGTCCAAGTGAGTTTATGCATTTTAATCAGAATTAACATCTTTACAGCGTTTTTCAGATGTTTTGTAGAAAGACAAACTCATCAGTGTCATGCCATTCAAACATCTTCAGCCTGTGCCATCGTTATAGACATAAATCTAACCTTCTTTGATTGTGGGCTAAAGCCAAATTTGAGTTAACTTTAGTATTCAAGCTCGAAAAATGAATCTATAATGTTTGATAATAAGGTTCCTTTTGAGGACTATGTCTGTAGATTTTCAGATTTGGAGAAATGTAGTAGTCTAGTATTTGAATAAGCTTACTGTATTATCGAGATAAAATTTTAACTCACTTAAATATTTTTACACACTGTACCTTAATCTCCTTCATGTAAACAGCCTCCTGTTCTGGTAGTTTGTGAGTTTTCTCTGGTCCAAGCACGTTGCTTATCATCTGAAAAGTTAGAAGTTAGAAACTTTTGGGTTTTTTTTTCAATTTTATTATTTTTTTTGTCCTCGTAGTTCATAGTCAAAAAATGAAACACCAAGAGAGTAAAATATTTGGAGTTTGATTTTAACAAACATCTGTATCAAATGATCTGTGCTGCATTAATATTCATATCAACATTACCTTTACAATGTCCTCTAAAGTGTTTTTTGAATCATCAACGGCCAGAATGTACTTCGACTTTGGCTTGACTTCAATGATGTTTTGGATCACGCTGAAAGACAAACACAGACAGTTCAGCTCTAAACCAACTACATACAAATATAGATAGAGAAATATATATGTTGCTAAGAGGTGTGTGCAATTTTTTTAGATATTTTCATTTTAGATTTTAATAGAAAACCCTTGAATCCTTTAATACACAAAAGTGAATCACAATCACCCTGCAAGGTCAGAAACGTGAATCATGGGGATGTGATTTGTGCCCTGTCCAAATATAGGAACCTCAGGAAACTGCATCAACCAAGAAACCTGTTAAAAAATACAAACTATGAATCATGGCGTCACTATAGACTAATAAGTGTAACAACATGTGACTCAGAGGTTAATCATTTATCTACCTTGAAGAAGTAGTGAAAGAGGTTCTCCCCTTTCCCATACTGAAGACCACCGGCGACAACATAACCTGTGAGTTTGGACTTTTTCTGCAATAATGAAAATCAGATGATGATGATGACGTTTTTGGTCCTTTTCCACATTTAAAAACTGCACATTTTGGTATTTGCACATTTTAAAGTTGAGTCTATCTAAATTTTTCCTCCAGGCTCTGTCTTCTTACCCCTTTTGCCAGTTTCAGCACCAGTTTTTCCAGATTGTTGTGGTTTTTGAAACTGAGGTGAGGCCTCCTCCTTCTGAACTCCTCCTCTGTTAGCAGAGCATCAGGTTCATCCTAAAGAGAAAGAAAAGGTTTTAGTGCTTTTTAGAAACCTGACAAGTTGAACGTTTGTCTAAATATTCCCAGCGCTCACCGGATTTTGAGGTTTGGTCATGGCCCACGTCATCACAGTGGAGACCAAGATGAACATTTTGCGAGATTTGAAGTTCTCCATCTCAGCATGAAGGGCTGTGTGTGAGTTTGAGTGTGTCATGAAGAGCCAGTCCACCACATTAAATCAGCTGACCTCACTGTCTTACCTGTGAGCGCCCACGTTGCTTCTTCAAGCAGCTGCTGTGAAACACTCTCTGAGATGTTGTACACGACCACATCACACTCCAGCAGGTGCTGAAGAAGCTCATCTCTGGTGGGGGACTATAGATCACATACATAGCTTACCAGGTAATTTATTTTCAACAGCCATCAAACTGATCTATTTTAATTCAGTTAAACTCTTTGTTTCTGCAATTTAAAATAATCTGTTTTGAATTCAAATCTCCCTAGTTTGAATTTCTAATGTTATTGATTTTACCTTTCACTGCTAACATATCCAATCTTTTACTTGCTCTCACTTTAACTTGTTTTAAGACCCTAAATACCATGTTTTAATTTTAATATTTGGTCCTTTTGCAGGTTAATTAATTTTCTTGTTTTTTTCTGTCTTCTTTTACATCTTTGTTACATCGACACATTTATTTTAGATTTTCTTCGCATTTATTAGTTTTCTTGTCATTTATTACATGCTCATTGGTTCCTGAGCTAAAAATAAATAAATAGAAAAAAAGTAAACCAGCTAACTGCAGAATTAGCACTAATGAACGAGCACTGTTTTCATCACTGGATATTTAAAAATTGTAAAAAAATAGATTAATTTGATCATGAAATACAGTATATAAAAGGTTACACTCACCAAATACTGTTCAAGTAGAAAGTCACATTTTCCCTGTGAGGAGGGAGAAGTTCCCACGACCTGGTAAACAGCTTCACCTCGAGGGGAGGATGCTGCTGCTGCTGCTGCTGCTTCCTCACCACCATCCTCAGACAGTTCCCCCGCCACGTACTGGGATAAAAACTGTTTTCAAAGGTCAGAAAATTTACTACAGACTTTTTTCTTCAAGAATAATAAATACTGACTTTGTGTCTACTTTACCTCTGCGATGTGTTTGGACGAATATCCGTTGACGTCGTTGATAAAAATGCGTTTGGGGCGAGTGTGTTGCTTGTTGTCCACCATTTTAACAAGTGGCGACTTAAAAGACTTAAATAACTAAATGTATTACTGCAGTAGCTGTTTTATAACATCATTAGTCGACATTTATGAAGAAAAAAAGTCAACTTCTACAACTAAACACAAGCTGTTCCTGGTTGTCCTGCCCGTTGCTAAGGACTCGCTGCGGTTGCTACGGCTCAGCCAATGAAACGTTACGCTGAGAAGAGTGGAAACGTACGCGTCACGTTGCAGGTGTCTCCAACGTTTTCATAATCATAATTTTGATATTTCAGATTTTGTATGTGATCACAGTTTAGTTAGTTTCCCTGAGAAAGTTGTTTCCAAAAAAATATTTAATTTCTAATTTTTTATGATCTTGTTGAGTCATGAAGTATGACTTCATTGATGTAAGCTTTTCCTCACTTTAATCTATATTTAATAAGTAACTTTATCCATGTATGTGACATATATCCAACTTCAGTCTACTTTATGCTAACATCTATAATTGATATTTCGCACATCGTGGTACATTATACTCTACATTTAATTCCTCATTGGATTTTTTTCCCAGTAATTATTTTTTGAATTACTAATTAATTATATTAAGCAGCAATATTTGAGTTGTCCCTTCATTCTCACTTTGAATGATTTGTGTGTTATTGTACAGGCCAGGAGATAAGATGAGATAACCTGTGATACTCTGCTTTACCACTGCAATTTTGTCCCCTACTCGTATACATAGCGTCAATAACCCTGTAATAGTGTAAACTTTTTAGTTTATTACACTTTAATTCATCCACCTAATGTAAATATCATCCTTGTAATTCCACATCTGTTTATATTACTAGTACTTTAAGAATAATGTAAAACTGAAGTCAAAGTCCTTGAATGCTGTGCACAGATGTGAATAAAGCTGATTCTGATAAGTTAAGATGAAGCTTTACCAATCATACACCAGGGAAATCCTTTGATGTGTATTATAAAATTTGTTCTTTGATGAGAATATGAAAATCAGATATGAGTTTTGTTAATTTCTTTATTTACTCTCTTACTGATTTTAATTGGCATTGCTTAAAAAAAAAAAAAAAAAAAAAAAAAAATTAGATTAGATTAGATTATATAAAAATAAAAGCCTCAGATTTGGGGGTCACGGTTACACACTGCATTGTTACAAAACTATTTTTACCCCTGGATAAAAATTCCTATGATGTAAGACCATAAGTTCTGGATATATTTTACTATACCTCATGTACTTCTTTATGCACATGGTGTTTCAGTAACATTCCTCTTACACAGCTACAATTTAAAGCCCCTTCACATAACTCAGCATCCCCTCATACACACACCAACACGTGCACGCAGCAGCCACACCTGTGGGCCTGCAGATCCCCTCATGCACAAGGACAATGGAGCGCTGACATGGAAACTTTCTGAGCGCTCCATATATTTATAGAGCTGACACTATCTGAGAAACTGCTGGCGGTGCTTGACGTTGTCTGCTCCACACAGGTCTCAGCACTCTGTAAAAACACACCCCGCCACATATTCACAGCACAGAGATACTGAAGGGGCTCAGAGGATGACTGGGTGGTTCTTGCCTTGTATAGTAATACATAACATCTAATTTAAACTAACCACGTGTTTTTAATCGGTGTGCACGAACAGGCAGCTCTTACTGGATGTGGGATCCACAATAAGTACTGTAATATAAAGTATATTAGAAAAAAATACCCATTCACAGTCCAAAGTCTTGAAGCATGAAGTTTAAAGTGTCTAAAACAGAGAAAACTCACTTTTAAACAACAGGATCCAGCAACAATGTTACAAATTTACTGAAAGCAGCTTAAAAATAGTTGCCAATTGATTAATCAATTTATTTATTTATAAAAAAGTTGATCTTTTCTTTAACCCTTCCACTAGTTAAGACATTTATTCACATATTTATTCAGACTAATGTGTGGACACACTTTGGCGGAGGGTGCTAAAAGTAAGTTTAAAAAATAAAAAAAAGTCAAATAAGGTAAAATACGATTTAAAAAAAGGTGTAATTTTTGAATAATAAACCGGTTTATACTCAAATACTTTGTTTATATCTGTTTGTAGCAGCTTATAAACAGTGTATTGCAACAGCAGATATCCTGCAGGAGACAAATAATGTTCAGATGTTCAGAACTAATTTACAGAGAGGTTCAGCTGTGTGATTACATTGGAGGATTTAGTTTGAGGTATTTTTTACACTGTTTTATTTTACTTGTGTATAAATTTTACATTTAATCATTGTCTGTTCTGATTAACATCTCAACATGTCAAACAGTGCAGAGCCATCAGGTGTTGGCAGCAGGCCTGTGGTACATCACAGTAACTGCAGCAGCAGCAGATCTGAGGGAAGATCACTGATCACTGTCAGGGGCTGGTTCCATTATTATTTCTTTGTTTATGTTATACAGTCTTTATTTATCCAGGAAATAAAACTGTCCATGGCCAAATCAGGCAGCAGCACAAATACAGAAATCAACCATTTCAAACAGTAAATAAACAAATGCAGGTTCATATGAGGATTATGGACTTTTAAAAACATAAGGTTTCCAAGCTAGAGGATACTCAGCAATGTGAATCATGCTGTGTTAATAAAAGTCAATCATGACATCTGCATTCAGATGAGGAGTTCTTCAAAATTCTCTTAAATTTGTTTAGAGACATCAGCTCCCTATAATCTATTTTAATCTATTTTACAAATAACCTGTATATAAAAATGGACGAGACAACCAGGTCTCAAAAGTGAAGCTAATGCAGTAATGCAAAAAAAGTGCAATACCGTGAATGGCCACTAGATGCTGGCTCCAACAAACTCGACTTCAATTCAACAATCCATGTTTTCAATCCTGAAAAACTCAGGCAATACATTTTTTCCCCCCAAAAGTCATTCTGATGTCATCAGCTAAAGTCAGCTCTTATCAGTGGTAGATATTTGCTTCAAAAAGAGGAATATTTAGGGGTGTGGTCAGTTTGATTGACACGTTGGAGATCTCAAACTTGAGTCTCATCCACTTTGGGCAGCGTCATTGTGTTCAAGAGTCAGACCCGCCTCCTCACGCCTCCCTTTATATCCATATATGGTCACTTCTGGCTCCAAACAGCCAACATGACAGTGTTCAAATGCCAAACTGACATCATGCTAGCTTCATCTGGTGTGTGTACAGTCTATAGTTTCACTGCTGGTTCCAAGATGATGGATCTGCATATTTAAATTCCCCTTTTTCCCACTTCTGTTCAGGTAAAAATCCTGGAAACAAAGACTGTAGGGTTTGTATTAAAGTAATCAGTTTGATTTCAGCAGATTTCATAATCCTCACCTTTCAGCCAATTTTGATTCAAATTGCCTAAATATTAAACCAACTGTAAAATGAAAAAAGTCTCAAAATGTTGCTTGTTTCTCTTTGAAAACATCAGTCAGATGGTAAACAAACCCCTGTCTTTGTTACACAGACAGTTAAGAAGCAGTTGTTGCTAACAGCTGCTTGAGTGTGTGTGTGTGTGTGTGTGTGTGTGTGTGTGTGTGTGTGTGTGTGTGTGTGTGTTGGATGTTGGAGGGGGGTGCAGTACAGAGGAGGCAGCTGTCAGGACCAGGACAGACAACCCGTGTGCTTCCTACATTCCCTTATAAGGACGAATGTCCCTCAAAACCATGACCCATTTCAGACCAACCTGCTGCCTCCTGATAAAGACCTGGTGATACAGAAAAAGGACTCGGCCAAAAAAACTGCTTCTGTGACTTGAAGGGAGCTGTTGACACAACACAGCAGCAGCTTCATCCAGAGACTAAAGTCATGTTTCCGCACCAAACTCCTTCACTCAGAAGCATTTAGCAAGTTACACTGTGCTTCAATTAGTCTCATTTAACACGTTAGCAACTCATTTAGAATCATATACAAGCTGCTAATGATGCTAATCTGATGTTTTTATACTTGATGTGTTTTCTCTGTCAGTTTACTTTGTTTCACCAGGGAATCTATAAAAAGTGAGTACTGTACTTTTTAGTATTTTAATTTTATGCTATATCAATTTCACAACCTTTTAAAAGGATATATATATCACTATTGTTTAGCTTCACTTTTACAGGTAAATTCACATGAAAAATTACATATAATCAGCATGTAAATAACTATGATTCATTGCTGTAGTTTATATGTATGGCAGCATAATAAAGCAGCTCAAATTAACTCTAAATGTAGACTATTAACTATAGAAATGGACGAAGCAAGTGGGGCTGAAAAATGAGGCCAAGTGTAAAAAAAGTGCCATACTCCCAACGGCCACTAGAAGCTGGCTTTAAAAAACTCTGGCTCCAATTGACTTCAATTCAAAATTCATAGTTTTGAAATGAAATACTTCGTACATTTTTTCTGACGTCATTACCTAAAGTCAACTTTTATTATTAGTGATCTGGAGGAAGAATTATAATTAAGTAGATATTAGGCTTTAAAAAGAAGAATATTTAGAGGCGTGGCATAGAGTCTCATACACATTGGGCAGTGTCCTTGGGTTCAAAGGTCAGACCCACCTCCTCACTCCTCCCTTCATATCCAAATATGGTCACGTGTGCCTCCAAACAACCAACATGGCGCCATTCAAACTCCAGGTGATGTCACCTTAGCTTAGCACCATTCTATATACGGCCTCATAACTACAAGTACAACTCACATGTTACATTCATTCATTTTTTGAGCCACATAATATAACTTATATTCTACATAAGAAGTTCATTTTGGGAGTTTAGCTTCACCTTTGCTAATAGTACGTCTGCACTTAAGCAGATATGTAAATACACAACTTTCTTAAAACAAAATCACAGGAGTTCCTGCTCCTCTCTGCTGCTGCTGTGTTTGCTGCAGGCTGAGGTACAACACTGGGTTTAGATATGACTGCACATCATCTGTGTGTGGTGCAACAACACTGTTTTTCCCTGTTTTTCTGGTCGGTGTCATCATAAATCAGGCTTTTACTGATTCTCTTCTATTGGGAGGATCGTGCAGACCGGTCAGAGATCCTTTTTAAATAAGCTGTGACTCACAAAATGACACAAATACAGTAAATAATAAAGAGAAATTGTCCTGACAGGCTGCAGCTGTAAAAAGATCCTGTTTAAAGAGACTGGAGACAAAAATCTGTGTACAACTGGCTTCAGCAGATGGAAGAAGCTGCTTTTTATGCAAAGTAGCACATCAAGGAAAAATATCAGCCTCAAAAAGTGTGAATTTGTCCTTTACAGGCTGCGGTGATTCACAAGGAACCACACCCAGACTGTAGACACAAGACGTAAAGATGCCTCGCTGCTGTGTGTTATGTAAAAGCCTGGAATAGAAATAGACAAGTGGGTTAGTAGTGTCTCTATTTCCTGGTACCTTACAGCACATGGCTACAAATGGAACATCTCAGAGTGTTGATGGTGTGTGTGTGTGTGTGTGTGTGTGAGTGTGTGGGGGGGTGTATTTACATTCTTATTGCCCTCACAGAGGAGGCCTCATAGGGCTCCACCGTGGAGACGTAGGCTCCACGAGGTGACGAATAAGGAGCCCGAAACCCTCGCCGTTCTCCCCTCGGTGTGTGTGTGCAGCCGCTGGCACCTGCTGCTCTCCATTTCCCTAAAAGGAGACACTGGAGCCAATCAGAGCTGAGAGCCGCCGCTCGTCGCTCGCTCGCTGCACAGGCCTTCCCAGGGATCTGTCGTCTGCTGGAGGTCTGGAGCACCCCCCCAGATCTCTCTCTCTCTCAGCTGTCTGGTGTGTTTTTTTTGCCCCCCACCTCCCTCCATCTACACATGCCATGATGCAGGCAAACTGTCACAGG
>OOFC01000153.1:0-19758 GCA_900323345.1 Pseudochromis fuscus
GAATACCACATGTACACAGATTGTGTTAATGAGCCAAAGCCTACGAACACACACACACACACACACACACACACACACACACACACACACACACACACACACACACACACACACACACAAAGTCAGAACAAGCTGTTCAGTACAAAGAGAAAGTGTGTGGGCGTTTTCTGTGAAAAATGAACCATCTCTTATTTATCAAACTGGTGAGTAAGGACCAATGAAGATCTCTGTGGAATATCTGAACAGACCCAGAGCCACAGTGAGACTGACTCAGGTTGAATGGAAACACTAATCAAATACAGCAGAGAGGAGTACAAGTCACAGTTCACAGGAAAATCTGGTTCTCATTGTGCATAAATCATCAATGGATAAAAGGTAACCAGCAGCTTCTAATGAAATCCATGGTTTCCTAAGGGCCTGCAGGGGTTTACAGCCTAAGACAGGGGTGCCCAATCCTGGTCCTCCAGAGCCCCTATCCTGCATGTTTTAGATGTTTCCCTCTTCCAACACACCTGATTCAAATGACCAGCTCATCATCCAGCTCTGCAGAAGCCTGCTAATGATCCTGATCATTTGAATCAGGTGTGTTGGAAGAGGGACACATCTAAAACATGCAGGATAGGGGCTCTCGAGGATCAGGATTGGGCACCCCTGCTCTACTGCAACTGAAGAGTAGGAATTATAATAAAGAATTTTTAAATATTTTAAACCTTGATCCTTGTGAGGAAGCTTGAATAGTCAGAGCCGGACACAGTCAGACTGGACTGATGCACTGTCCCTCCTCCTACTTCCACCTGCTTGAAATCAAGGCCAGAAGTGTAAAATGAAAGATGAGTTCCTCAGATTAAATATCAGCTTGTGATGAGCTCATTGTTCACAGGTTGGTTTATGGGACACAACTCTGACGCTCATTAAAATCCACTGACTTTTTCCGATGGATGAAAGATTTAAACAATACGAACCTGCATGTAATCACATATAGAGAGGCAGTGATAGAGGTCCATGTGTCTGTAGCCTCATATAACCCTGCTGTGGCAGTTTAAATCCTTCTGAGACCTCCACTCATGCTTTGTGGTTACACAAGTCTTCTTACAGATGCTAAGTGAACTTCAAGAAGTTTCCACACACATCAGTTAAATGGATCTTGTTTCCATCAGTCTGCTCAATACAGCTTGGATTGGGACCTTTCTTTTTAATAATCTTAACCTTTGACCCCTGTCAAAAACAGACGTTTACTGTAAAACAAAAATCTTTTTAATACATGAGGTCAAGATATGTTTAGCATGCATCCGATGCCACTGAAAATTCTGGATGATACAAATCACAGGCCAAAGGTCAACAGGAGCCCCTCACATACAGCACATGTGGAAGCAGCGCTGACTGTGCTGGACCACAGGGCTGAAAATATCTTGTCTGTTATCTGTGGTAAGCCACTAAAAGTCTACTGTTGCTCTTTTGACCCGGCAGCATCCACAGTTCACTGTAGAGCGACAGCTGGAATTTAAGCCTCAGGCAGAAAGAAATCTCTACATTTAGTAAAATATTTTTTAATACCAAGGTGCTCACAAATGATGCCCTGACACACACCTCAAGTGACACCTGCTGAGTGCATTCAGTGTCTCTCTAAGTTTGAAAGTGTGATGTATGCTTGTTCTTGTTTATCCTGTCTTGTACATTGATAGCAGCCTCGCTGAAGTAATCAGATTAGTCAGGTGAGGCTGTACTAAACTGATCTGCTGCCTGCAAGCCTCTTAGTGACATGGCTAACGGCACTGACAGAGATCACTCCAAAGCAAGGTCAGACACACGGCCGGCCCAGCTGAGCAACAAACCCGCCTGGCCTATTGCAGAGGCAGCAAGACTACATAATACCGACAGGAGGGTATCTGCTCTTTGACCTGTAACTTGCTCAGCATTGTTAGCCCTAATTGTCATTTATTTACAGCATCAATCACAGTCATATATTTATTCAAGCAGTTAAGCAGATTAACTGATGTGACTTATTTAATGTATAAAATAGGACAGCCTATGGAAAGAGTTTAACGTGGTCGGTGTATATGGCACATGCCTGGTCACCTGGAAAGCTTTAGATTTTAAAGTACATCTCTCTGGGAATTATTTACTTTCCCAAGTGAAACTATTTGTCCAAGTTAATTAATCAAATGCTGGGTGGGGGGGAGGAGGAGAAACCCTGTGGGAGGAGCGATCGAGAAGCTTAGACATTTGCCTCCTCCTTGACCCCACTTAATTGATCAGGTGAATTAATTTGGCAGCCACACACACTGACATCACATTTCAGGATTACAGGGTTCAAGCTGTACAGGAAAGCAGGGAATCTTCCCTGAAAAGTATTTGAGAGTGTTATTTAAAACTTGTTTTTAGCTAAGAAGAAATGTCCGAAACACCGGCCTTGTGTGCAAGATGGTACCACTGAGAAACACATGAGGGAAATGGTGAGGGTGTTTTCCCCAACAGTGAACAACAACAAAAAAATACATTGACAGACACATTTCCCGGTATGTGACTTCATCAAATAATAGCACAGAGCACGGACTGACAATGACACTAACCAGTGATGTGTTTTTTCCTCGTTGTGGATGTTTTTGCTTGAACTTTAAACCTTTCAACATTTAAACGTGGCTGAAGGAAGCTAAACTACACCAAATGCCCCTCATTCAGAAATATATGAACATATTAACAAGTCCCAGATGAGCAGCTCTCTCTCTCAGATAACTGTATCAGTGATCCAGGTCCAGCTGTGGCCTGTAAGAGACCTGCTGCTCCCCCTGGTGGCTGCAGGTCTCCTCCTAAAGCACCAGCTGATACTCGTCTGAGATCAAGAAGTTAAACGACATTGTTGTCCATCAGGTTTTGATACATTCATTATTTGTAAAGATAAAAATAGTTCAAAATAATCCCATGTTGAAATATCTTGTGGCCTGAAACTCAATCATTTAGTTAGAAGTTCAGCTTGTGAGCGCAAAGTGGAAATTAAAATATTCTCAATAAATAAGCAACTCTTCAAAAATACTGTAATTTTCTATGACACAGTTTATAGCTTTAGTTTTCCCTTCTGGCTTTTTAATGTTTAACAAATAATACTTACACATGTAAAACAATAAAATTGACTGACAACACATTTATTCAACATTTTTGTCATGAAAACCTATTACAGTCATCTCTCAGTAGAAATCACATTAAACAAGGACTAAACCGATTCATCTAGTAACTAAAAATAAATTACAATAAATAATATTTTTTGTGAAGTTATAACAAATCTGTGAATGTATTTTTCAGTGAAATAAATTACATTTTCATTATAAAATAACAGAAATCTTATGGTCATAGATTTAATATCAGACGTATTAATTCACAGACATGTTGATTTGATGTGTTATAACAAAAAATAAAAGTCTTTACAGGAGAGTAAAATGCATGTAAACAAAATCAAAGGAGATTATGAAATGAAATGGAAAATGTACAACAGTTGAATTCCTGGTTGCAAATGTTCACACAGCTTTCTGAACTTGACTTGGTTGAAATATTAAAAAATAAATAAATAAATAAAATAAGTTAAAAAAATAGTGCTATTTTGCAGATTTTAAGTGTTACCTTAAAACCTTATATAACTACCAAAATAGACTGTGAATTTACTTAACATGAAAAACCTATAACTAACTGTGAATAATCTGAAAGATGCACTTGTCTTGTCTACTTTGCTTTGGTTGCTTGTGCACAGGCTGCACATCTGTTTAAAATGAATACTGTGTGGTTCATGCAGGGAAACAAATGAGAACACTCTGACTCTGGAAGCCAGCTCTGTTTGTTCAATACAGCGAGCCAACAGTGCGACGCTCTCTCCCTGAGCCTCTCACAGTCACCACAGACGTACGTACGCCATTTGTAGATATCACAAACATTATCGCTCAGTCATGTAATCAGGAGCATTTTCAGTTTATCAATGTACAGACGTGGATTTTACATGAATGGGTAGGACTGTTTCTGCTGACATGAAAACGTGACAGATTGCGACAGTGACTTATCAGACGTCAGAAATACTGTGTCACATCCACGTTATTGTGTCTTTATCACCAGCAGAGCCTCTTTGTGAGTCAAACCTGTGCTTTTATGATTAGATGCAAGTGCTACCCACACAGTGAGTCCATGTCATTTTACTGAATATGCTGTGGTGACTTAAAGGGGCACTCCACCAACTTTTACACATCAAGCTACTTATCCTTTAAAAGTAGCACTCAGCTTGCGCCTGGAGGAAACCTGTGTCGCAAAGGAACTATGGTTAAAAAAGAAATGGAGAGAGACATTGTAATGAATGAAACCATTATAGGAAATGTATGTTGTAGCTGCAAACATCTGGATATGACTGCAGCAGCCATGACTGGGATATTGGGGCAATACACAAACAGATAACATATTGATTAATCCCTTGACCTAAAATAGTACTGGTTTACAGTTTATGATAAGAAAAGCAAATATTTGTTTGTAGTCAAGAGAGGAACAACAACCACTGAACAGCTGAATGTTTTGTTTTCATTTGTTAGTATTTTCCAAGCTTGCATCAATTGCAGTTTGATGTATTTTATTGATTATTGTCATGTTGTGTGATTGTCAACGAATATTTCAGTATGTTAATGTACAGACTTTTTGAAAAGTCCAATCTGCAGATAATGTTTTAGTGGCATCATGTGTATCAGTGGGTGTTTATTGTTTACAAAGCTCGTGACAGCAGCAAAGAATGAAAGGTTGGGCAATGTGGGAGGAGCACAGAGCAGCAATAGGTTGCTTTGTGGTGCTATAAATTTAGGATTAACCACATTTTAAACCGTTGTCCATTGAGCTACAAGGAAATTAATACTGCAAGATGGCACTGACCGATATACTGGCCGTCGTTGGAGGATTTACTGTTGTTCTCTATCTGCTGAAACTCACCTGGAGATGTTGGTGTGGATTCAGACAGTTTGTATTATCAGAGTATTGGCAAGTGGATTTAAGAGCATATGGAGAATGGGCAGGTAAAGTCAAAAGAAATGTACTTTATGAGTTTTTAACTTTGTAGCAAAACAACATGTAAACAGTGTTAAATTTAAGGTGTGGCATGCTGGACCAGTTTTTAACAGACTGAGGTTACAGCTAATCAAGATGTCGCTCACTGTTGCTCGTGTTGTGAGGACCTCAGTTTGTTTAAATATTTAATAATTAATAATTGTTTAAATGTTTAATAACTTATCCGTCTGAAGAGGTCGAATGGTAAGTGTCCTTACTGTAAATTATTATATTCTATGGGAAACACATGAGCCTATTCCTAATGAGAACACATTGTTCTTTTAAAGTGAATAGTTTACGTTCTCTTTTTACATTCGCCTCCATCATCAGAAGCTGGTGTGGTGACTTGATGTTTGCATTCCTCACAAGCATTTCAGTCACTCTTCACTGTCCACCCTCATACCACTTATTTGTCCCTACAACAGGAGACCAAAGTATTTCCTTTGACTTTACATTAGCAAAACTGTACTTTTGGACATGAATCCACTCAGCTTGACACCGAGATATAAAACTGCAATTCTATATCATGTCTTCTTGCAGATGTCAAATGAGCATAATCCTTAAAATGTGCCTGTTTTTTTGTTTGTTTGTTTGAACTGGTCTTTGAATGTCAGCTTGTGGTCATTGTGAAACATTATATACTGATTCTAAGATGTCCTAATCAGATAAGTGACTGTGAGATTGTTACTCTGCCTGGGAAGCTTTAACCAGGCTCATATTTTAATTATAAGTGAAACGTGTCATATTCAACCTTTGTCTACGACTTCTGTGCTTTCTCATTTGTGCAGTTGTCACTGGTGCCACGTCTGGCATTGGGAAGGCTTATGCACACGAGGTGAGTTTCCAAATTTCCAGTTTGTAATTAAGAAGAGTTTGATGATGTCTTGATAAAAAGAGTGTCAGATTTCACTATTTCAGAGTCTTGTTGTCAGTTGAGAAAACCACAGAACCTGTCTGTCTGCATGTCTCCTAGCTGGCACACAGAGGTCTGAATGTTGTTCTGGTAAGCAGATGTGATGATAAGCTGCGGGTGGTTGCCAAAGAGATTGGTAAGTCAAATAATAAAAATACTGGTATTCTGCTACTGTGTGTTTGGAAATAGGAAGCACATAAATGGTGTATGTATCCTCGGAGAGGAGGGACATCACACAGCTGCAATCAAATCATGATAAATACTGAAGGGAAGATGGGTCGAGCATTTAGGCCATGAGACTTACTGACAATTTTCCAAAATATATTACAATTTATAATATTGTTAGTGTTGATTTTTCCACCATAAAATATATATTTGTTTTTTTTGTTGAGAAACTATGAATTACATTTGAACATTTTTCAGGCCGTGATGAGTCATAGATATATAATAAAAGTTTTATAAAGGTGTACAATATCCAATACTCTTTATGTTACACTTACATGTGTGTTTTTGAGTATTTCACCCATGAACACATGATGTCAGGCATTGTCAAAATATTTGCAGCTGTTTCCTCAGTTTCCTCTCATTAAATTACTGATGTAGCTACACAACAGGGAAGATAGATAGATAGATAGATAGATAGATAGATAGATAGATAGATAGATAGATAGATAGATAGATAGATAGATAGATAGATTTTGTTTTTGAAGTTCATAGTCAAGTTCATAGTCACTCTCAGTCACTCTGGTGCATTTTACAAATCATCTGTAACCTTTCCAATAACAGTAAATGAAACAATATTACCTGTAAAACCTGGTAGTTTGCTCAAATTCCTAAGTTTATCACTCATAAATAAATATTATATTGAGCATTACAGTGCCAACAGAATGACAAGTACTAGTGCCTTTGTTTATTAACAAGCTCGTCATAATTCATCACCTCAGGACACATTCACATCCATCCATAGTCCATACTCCCCAGTACAAAGTCTCAGGGGGCTGGAGCCTATCACAGCTGGCAATGGACAGTGTGCACACCGCACAGATTTGCGGTCTTTTATGAGACCAACACACCTTTTTACTGAGGTGACAGTGCTAACCACCGCCCCACATTGACTTAACAAGTCTAATAAAAATAGATCAAAATATGTCTCACACATTCTGACAACTGGTTTTACCATTTTTCATGTAATGACTTGCAATAAACTAACAGCAGTAAACCAGTACAATGCAACATGACACAGGCCACTGACAGTGCAGGAGGCAGCAGACAGTTTTATTGAATCATTGGTGTGAAAGTGCCGAAGCATTTAGAGTAAGTTCAAAAGAACAAGGGTGTGTGCTTAAAACAACAAGTGTTCATATGATGAAATAAAATTCAAGTTTGTAAAAAATCCTGTAACTGTATCATTTTAAGCTGGATACGATACGTTACTTAAATAACTTCCATTAATTAAGTTACTTTCCAAAATGTGTGTATGTGCTTGTCCATTTAATGAACAATGAAAAATCAATAATCCAAAATGTTATTTGTCTTCTTCAGAGGAAAAGTATGGACGAAAGACTCGCACCATCCGAGTGGACTTCACAGAAGGCCACAGTATCTACCCTGTGATAGCAGAGCAGCTCGAGGGCCTGGAGGTTGGAATTCTGGGTAATGACACAAAAGCAGAACAAATGCACTGAGAGGGCATTGAGATCATTGGATAAAAAATACGTTGTGACCTTTCAGTAGAAATCCTGAATCTTGCAAATATTTCTTCTAAAAGTTTATAATAGCAGCTGGACACAGCCCCCACAAACAACCATAATAAGCACAGTTTAAAAAGCCTGTGTGGTTAAAGGAATACTTAAACCTCACTTTTTATACCTTTTTGATGAGGTACAGTGACTCCCTTCAGCATCATGCCTGCTGCTTCATATGTTAATCTAACTAATCTAATCTAAATGTTTTTACCAGAATGTCACACTCTTCATTTAAAGTCTGATAGAGTAGTTAACAAGGGGTTTTGTTGGTTTTTCACAGTTAACAACGTGGGAATGACCTATACTGCACACTTGGCCTATTTTCTGGAAATACCAGATGCTGAACAGGTGGGATCTCTATTTTAAATTTTCTGAAAACAATTAATTATTACTGTTTGTTTCTGATTTGTCACCTAACATATAGTTTCCATTCTTTGTTTACTGAGCAGAAAATCACTCAGCTTATCAACTGTAACATGCTGTCAGTCCCTCAGGTAAGAGGTCTCTGTGAATATTTACGGTGTTTTTAATGTGTCCACTGTGTGTCTTTTGTTAGTAGCTTTTGGTAAAACCCCAATGATCTCTTATGTTATCTTACCTCAGATGACCAGGCTAGTTCTTCCAGGCATGGTTGAAAGGTATGGACATATACATCCAAAGGTTTACAGTGACAGTGAGACAATAGGAGCGATTCATGGATCTTGTTTTTCCATTTTCTCTCCAGAGGGACGGGGTTGATTGTCAATATCTCATCTGAAGCGGGCATCCGTCCACAGCCTTTGCTCGCCATGTACTGTGCCTCCAAGGTAATGTCTCATTCAGATATTCTGGTACTTACATGCACAAATTCATTCAAGCCCCTTCATGCAGAATACAACTCTCACTTGTTTTATGATTTGAACTTTGTTTTTTATTTCAGATATTTGTAGCATATTTCTCTCAGTGCCTGCATGCTGAGTACAAGTCAAAGGGAATAACCGTGCAGGTACAGAAGCTCCAAACTTTCACATGATGTAAAGGTGGAGGTCATTAACAACTAAAATGGTCTCAACCAGATGGTCCTGATGAGCTAGGATGATTTAATTTTGTAAATACTACATGCTGAAACATACACTCCCTCTCTGATTCTACATTTGTTCAGAAGCTCCCTCACTGAAGCGTTTACAAATGGTGAACAGCACTTTTCTGGGATTGAGTCATTTGCCAGAATAAATCAAACTGTGGCACAAAACCGGTCACTTCAAGTCATCACGCTGCATTTCCACAGAGTTAACTGTGAATGAAAACATACAGACTGATTTGCTTTACAAATTACAGATGGCAAAATCACCATTTCAAGAGAAGAGGTTAAAAACCAGCAAACAGATACAAATAAATTTTGCATGAATCCTCTAAATACCCAAATTATCTTCTAGTTTATTTAATTATCTAACCATGAAATTTACATTAAGCATTTGAAGTATGGTTGGAAAGAGATAAGAGACCCTTCCAGCTAGATTTGGCTTGGTGCTTATAACATGAACCTGTCTCCAGTTGCTCGCACTGCCCATAAAGCTGCATCAAACACACTGTGCTGTAAATGTTGCTGCTCTAGACTCTGTTGTGTTGTGTTTTTGCTTTGTGCATGTTTCATCATGTAAAAAGTTGGTTCCCCCTGTCCAACATCAGTTTATGTTTCCTCAGTGTGTGCTCCCGTTATTGGTGTCCACCAACATGACAGTGAACATGAAAGTCAACTGTTTTGTGAAGAGTGCTTCAGCCTTTGCCCGTGAGGCTTTGAACACCGTCGGTCACTCCAGCTATACCAGCGGCTGTCTGTCCCACGCACTCCAGGTCAGAGGGATGACACATTAGGATCACTCAGAAAGTGTCAGCTGCAGGATCGTACACACTAAAAAAATCCTGCGTTGATCTAATCCAGAACTGGGTCAATATTGGACTAACTACATGCTGGGTTAATTTAACCCACTAAGATGGGCTGTTTTTATCCAACATTTTGATGTCTGGCTCTTGGCATCCTGATGGGTAGACATAAAAATAGCAAAATGCTGAAAGATAATGGGTGAAAATGACGAAAAAATATGGATTAAAACAATAAAATTTTGGGTTGAAATAATAAAATACAGAAAAATGTTGGGGAGAAATGATGAAATGTTGATCATAACAAGAATATCCTGGGTAAACACAACTAAATTTGGGGTAAAAACAACAAATGGCTGAAAATTGTTGAGTAAAAATAACTCAATTTATTGGGTTAAATGAATCCAATGTGTAATCAGTACAATATAGAGTCGTGTAACATTTCTGTTTCTTTAACATCCTACAGCACATAGCTCTGAGGGTACTGTTCCCAGACTGGTTGCGGAGGTCGTCGTACTCAATCAGGAAAATGCGAGACAATTCATTTATGAAGCACTATGAAGGAGGAGTGTTTAAGGAAAAGAAAAAAGCTCAATGAAAAGGAGGAGTGGTCATGTGCCTGCATCTGCACGACTGTAGACTTTCTTCTGATAGAGTATCTTCACTGTGTCACACAATGTCACACTATCAAATAAATACTGTTGTTTTTTAAATTTGTAATTTTTCATGTATGAAGAGATGATCAATAGAATTTCTGATCAAAACGTTTGTAAATGTACTAAGTGTGTGTATTGAGGGGATATTTAAGTGTGGCCTGATGGATTAGTAATTAGAACACATGCTTTGTAATTTATTATAATAAATGATAATATATTAATAATGTGAGATATGTATTAATAATAATATAATTGGACAGGATTCTGGATCCATTCTACACAAAGGAAACCTGCAATAAAACTCAAAGATCAAATATAAATAAAACTGTTGAGCAGCACTGTGATCCATGTGCAGGAATCTGATATCTTACTTTTCAATATACATCACACACTGGATAACAGAGGTATCGCGACTGCATGTTATCGTCAATAAGATATTTCATAATATCTGCTTGTTTATATCGTTCTCTTGAAACAAAAGGATAGTCTTATCATTATTATCATTATCAGTATTGTTGCCTATTTTGGTTTTTATTTTCAGACTTGGAAATACATTGTCTTGTCCTGAAGGCATTAGACCAAAAAGGTTGTCGTCATGCTATAAGTCCATGGTTCAACTCCCATCTTCCCCAGCCTTTACTGCATAACAATTCAACTTCTACTTATTACTATTAGTACAAATATATAGACACAATCTCTTTTTTCTTTTATGCCATTACATATTTTTTCCAAATATACAATGTAACAGTTTCAGAGCTAACAGTACACAGTGCAAGTGACATACAGTACATTCCTGCCTCTGACAAACAGCTGCTTTGAGTGTACGTGTACAGTAACGTTGGTGAGTGTATGAGAGTCATTTAAAGCGTTTCCATCGAGCAATAACTCAAGATGTGCAACAGCCTTTTTCAGCAGCAGCAGCAGCAAACAAACCATGATCAGCTGATCCTGCATCAGCCTTGACCTGGTTCTGACTGAGGCTGGGTTATAATACTATGTAACACAACTCATTATTCATTGTTTTTTTATTATTATTATTTAATTTTTTTCCAAAGTCACCATTAGTTTGACTCTATTTTGTTTTTTTTACAATCAGGACTGTGAAGCACAAAAATCCAAAGTATTTTAAGTTAACACACACAACAGCAGCATATGCTTTTCACCATTCTGAGGTCAAATGCACAAAATAGTTCCCTTTGTGTAGAAAAAAAAAAAAAGACACTTTTAAAAGCAAAAAGAGGACATGTTTCCCTAAGTGCCAGGACAAGAGACATCAGAGGTCAATATAAGTAAGAAACAAAAAGTCTTTGGATCACTTGGTCTGACAAAAAGGAAAAAAATACAAACAGGTTCAAAAGAACAATTATGCATTAGCATAATATCATTTACAAACAGAACCAGGACTTATTTTCATAATGTGGTCCATTTTTATCAGAAACACCATCAATCCCACATCATTTCATGTTTGCAGGTACAGACATTTCTGTGGTCATTGCCCTCAACAACGTGCATTACTCTAAATAAACTGTGGTCTTGTTCTACTGAGACTGAAACATTTTTATAAGTGTCAACAGAAATACCTTACCCTAATACAAACAGGAGATCACAACAACATAAATCATGATCACCACACATTCCCTCATTTCTTAACATAACCACAAAGCCAGTTCAAGTATATATAAATAGGAAAATGTCCTATTTGGATGCAGAAAACGCAAGTGACCTTGACTGTGGTCGGCCCTTCTCTAGGCTTCAGTAAAATGACTAAAAACCGCAGTGACAGAAAACATGGTAAATATTTCATCTTTCATTCACGTTTTGTGACGTTCTATTGTTTCTACTTACATTTAAGTAAACTGGGAAGATTGCTGCATGTGTAATATCTAATGATACAAAATGAATGACACTCAAGTGCTCAGAGATCAGTGTATGTGACCGGGGTGACACCGTGAATCAGGAGTGTTGGTCCTAAACTATTGGTCACTGCGTCTAGCTGAGCTAAGTACTGCTGCGACTGGCTGTGATGCGCAGGAGGACGAGGTAAATACAGAAAGCGCACTGCTGCTTGCGAGCTGTGCTCTATCAGCATAGAGTTCACTGCAGACAAAAAGTCTTCAGACAGAGCTTGCATCAGCTCTGCAGAGTGCTCCCCCTCTGGCTGAGTGTGGTGCTGCACCACAGAGTCCCAGGGCACAATCTTTATCGACGCCCTGATCCTCAGCTTCCTCAGCAACTCTCGAAATGTCTCTTCATTCACCACCCAGCCCTGATCAGTGGACTGCGTCTCCACATTCAGGAAGATTCTCATTCTCGCATGGCGCCATCTGTTGGACATGTTGAGCACACAGGCCATTTGCAGCAGGAAGAGGCTGCACACGTCATGATAATCATGGCTGCCCGGCTGCAACAGATTCAGAGGCCACACATCTATCGTCCGCTCTGACCCGTCAACCCCACTATCTTTACCTTCTCCCTCCAGCTGGAAGAAATATCGACCCAGGCACACATTTTTGTTCATTTTCAAGGCATCAGAAATGATCCCAACGTACTCCTCTGGTGCAAGCCAACGTGGGCTCTCCACATGTCGGACAGGGGGGAAATGGGCCTGCAATGAAGGCAGGTCAACCCCAAAGTTATACTCATCCTCGTTGCTTTGCCCCACTGATGAGTCACAGAAGGCAGTGTCTTGCAGGAAGAAGTCTTCAGGGGTGCAGCTGTCATAGAAACCCAGAACCAGTGTGTTGGGCTTCATCCCACCTTGTAGAGAAGTAAGAGTGCAGGTGAAGCAAAGTCTGTCCTTAACATGGACATGGCAATGCGAAGAAAAAAATCAAGCTTACCGAGGCCTGTGATGCGCAGCAGATGCTGTGTTCCCTGTCTGACCGAGGGAGACAGCGTCAGGTCCACGAAGGCCTTCACCCCGAGTTTATCAACAAGGCTCAGCCAGAAGTTGTACTGCTGCTGCACTGGGTCTGATGGAAGAGTGTCTGACACAGGGAAGACACAAACTAATTTACTGCACAGGTTTGAATAATATATTATACAACAGGGCTTCAATTCACAGATACAAGCCAGCTGAAATACTTCTCTGCTAAATGTACTCACACAAAGTCCAAGTAAAATGTGTGGACTTGATATATTAATACATACACACATTATTACATTAAAAATATCTGCTAAAGAAATATGAAATCATTCATTTTTGTCCATTCTCTTGATTTTCTAATATAAAATCTCTCTTAAAACATCTAATGTTTATCTTTAAAAAACCATGTAAGATGTTTAGTGATTCAATCTTGGCAACTTCAAACCTCATTAACACTGATGGAGCCGTGTTAAAACAGTTGGAAACCAGTGTTTTAGTCTTTAATGTTACATTGGATTTTACATTTTTAGTAATGTGTGTGTTAAATACACCTAAAATCCAATTGTGAATATAACAATTAGTAACAGTTGTCAAACAAATGCAGTGGAGTGGAAAAAGGAAGTAATATGAAATGGAAATATTTCAGTACAGCCTCTCAAAATGTATGTAAGCATAGTACATACAGTACAAGTATTTAGTTATTTTCCACCACTGCAAGTTTATGACTCAATGAGCTATATATTGTGATGTACACTAAAGGCCACCAGGGGGCAGATTAACAAACAGTGAGTTAGTAAGTGAAAGAATGTGAACAAGTTGCTTTCTGGATCCTTCAGGTGCATCGCACACAAAAAATTAAAACTATATTCCATATAGTTCACAGGATATGTGCCTCCTTATCAAAATAAACAGGCAGTTATGTGTCAGATGTGAGTCTCATAATAATACTGCAAGAGCAGCATCAGACAGAAAGTGTAAATGTAGTTTTCAAGAAGGTTCAGACTACAGGCTACAGACTTCAGGTAAGTCAGCCAGAGCTGGTACATAACTTCCAGTCACAGGTAAACCTCCTTCATTATTTCCTGTTCATCCTGTTCATTTGTTCTCAGACTAAATTCTACAAATATTCACATGCTGATGCAAAGAGTCACATGACAAGGCTGCTAATCCTTCAGTGCATCTTACTATACAGATCAATAAAAAATAAGAGTTCAGCTTCAGTGATAGGTACAATCACATGGGAAAAAGATTCAAAGATAAGACTAATTTAATACTGTTAGCTGCACATGGCCATAACAGACCACCTGCTGAGCATTACCCAGGTCTCCCAGCTGCACGTGGCCCAGCACATACAGTCCTCCCTTCTTCAGCTGGTTTACGAACAGGATGAGCTGACAGGAGGAGCGAGGGTTGGCCACCATTAACAACACCTGCGGCCGCCAGAACTTCACGTGGTCTTTCCTCACATCCAGCATCAGCAGATACTTACGCACCTAAAACACAGCAGACCAAAGAAAACAGCACTGATGACACACTGCAGCACGTTTTATTTTATATGTGTGTGTGGCTGTGTCCAGATACCTGATGGAAAATGAGAGCCTGGCTGATGTAGCCCCAGCTGCTGGTGGGTGATCTGTAGTGGAGGAAAAGCAGCAGCAGTAACAGGAGGACGATGCTGCCTGAGGAGTACACGGGGTTAATGACGAACATCATGACCAGACAGCTCAGGATCCCCAGCAGGCAGGTGTGCCAGGAGAAGAACTGGAAGGTGGGCCTGTTAAACACACAGACACAAAACACTGAGGCCACCGAGAGAGGAGTGGAGAGAGGCAATAAATATTACTCTTATTGTGCTTTTAGGGCAGATTGTGTGTTATGCCCTCACTCAATCATTTGCTTACATTAGGAACTGAAATATTTGAACTGTAATATGTATTTATTATTCTCTGCTGAGGTGAAATCTGTTAAACATTTGGTCTATTCAATGTCAGATCACAATTTCCTAAATGTCTTTAAATGTCTTGATTCCCGATCATGTAAAAACAAGAGTTTCTGACATTTGAGAACCTAAAACAATCCAACATCTGGCATTTTAGCCTCAACACATTCTGTCAATGATTAAATTATGAGCAAAACAGTTACAGAATATTTTCCGTCCAATCAGATAATGAATGAATCAGTAATATCTGCAGCTCTGGATATGATTGTCACAGTTTGCTGGCAATTTTCTATTCTGTAAATTTGACTGCTTTGTTGGATTCATTTAGTTGCACTTGAAAAAAATCCTTGTAATTCCCACCTGCCACTGACAGGGGTCAGGAAAGACCACATACTGTATACGCCTTGTGACTGATCGTTTCCTACCTGAAATTTGGTGCTGACGCCCACTCCAGAGCAAGACAGGCCAAGTCAACCGCAGCGTAGGCGAGCAAGTAGAAAACAGTCACCAGACTTGCTATAGCATTGAGCTGCCCGGCAAACACAACGCACTGAAACACAAACACACAAACCACAGGTTGGGAAACTAGAGGTAATTCTTAAAAAAAAACAAACAAACAAAAAAAAACCTCCCTGCACCCTGCAGGAACTGACCTGTGCCAGGCCCCAGGTGTACAGCACTGCCACCCATGGATTCCCAGAGCTCGACGTGATGGCGGCCGGAGCCAACGGTAAACCTGTGGGGAAACAAAAAGTATCTTAGTTACTCAATCCACAAAAAGAAAACACAGTAAAAGACCTCAAACCTTACCAAAGAGGTGATCCAAAGCAAGAGCGTGGAGGATGCGGGAAGCTCCGATCAGAGCGCACATCGCAGCTGACAGAGAGGCAGAGTAAATCCCAATAATGACGAACGGCGGCCATATGTTGATTCGCTGGAGGAATCCATAATCCTGAATCAACAGGGTCCTAAAGAAACAAACCACTGTTTAATTGTCATAATGTATGTTTAAGTATTTCTCATTAGATATGTGATTTCAAGGCATTTCAGACCTGTCACAGGTGGCGCTGACCAGGAGGAAGAGGAGGATGTAGACTGTGAAAGTAATGAGGACAGCTACGATGGTGCCTTTAGGGATGGAAACACTCGGGGTCTTTAGCTCCCCTTCAGAGATGTGTGGAGAGAGAGAGAGCAGAAAATCAGGGTCTGCACATTCATGTGTACCTGTGTGTACATACTATGAAGTGTGGGGGTAAAAAGACCTTTTGGATCTTTGGGTAGACACACAACTCAAAAGTGAAAGTAGTCATCTGAAAAAATTCTTTGTAAGAGAAAGTGAAAGTCCTGCTTTTATAATAGAATAGAAGTACAACAGTATTATTAGCTGAATATACTTAATATGTTCAAGTAACACCCCTCTGAATGTTTTGTATATAAAAATCATACCTGCAATAACTAGTCATTAAAGCTGGCAGGAGTAAAAATGACAATATTTCCCTCTTAAATGTGATTCTATAGGGAAAATCTTAATATGAAAATACGCAAGTAAAGGGTAAGTACCCCAAAGTAAACGTTAAATATAAGTATAACATAATGCTTCAATATAATGCCATTAGTGATAACACACTCCTTCCAATATGTGTCATAATCTGAAAACAAGCTTTAACCTGACATGTTGGCTCCAGCCATGATCCCAGTGCAGCAGGTGAACATCACAGCAAACACGGTGGCAAAAGACATGACGGACTTTGTGCTGTAGTCCAAAGAGTAACCAGCTAGAGAGTGAAATGAGGAACAACAACAAGAACTTACAGATGCACCTGAATCCATTTGTGTCATGTAGCTTTGTTTTTAGTTAGTTCCCCATCATTACTCACAGTTCAGGTTGTTCCTCAGTGTGGTCACACTGAAACCCGTGTAGCTGGCGTTGTAGTGGAGGGTCTGGTTGCCAGATCCCGGGTGTGTGATGACAAAGTCTCGAGGCTTGACTGCCAGAGAACTGATGAAGATGGACAGCAGTGATACGAAGACCACCAGCAGGATGACGAAGGCGGTGCGGGAGTAGATGTGGGAGCCCACCAGGCACACAAGCAGACACAGCAGGAGGACGACGGAGGAGTACAGCACTGTGTACCAGTAACCCTGAGGAAGCACACGCACCCCATGGGACACAGGCAACTCTACAACAGAGACAGAAAACTTATGAAGGGCAGGATGTAATAAAAAAGTGAGAGAAACCAAAGAGGAGCAAAAACTCACCAGGATCCGCGCCAAATACATCAAGTATGGCCTCCACCAGACCGAGGACATACTCTCCACATGCAAACACTTTGGCCAAGAAGAACATCAAACCAATGCTTCCTCCAAACTCTGGCCCCAAAGACCGGCTTATCATGTCTGATCACAATGTGTTAAGGCTAATGCTGCTACTGAGATCACTGGGGAGGTCAATACAAATATTAATTCCAAAAATGTGTAAGGATACAGTAGGCTCCACCACCTTGTATAGCACCGTTGGTGGAGATGGCACAGATGGACAGTATTGTGAGAGAGATGATGGTGTAGGCAACAACCACCATTACAAGACCCTGTATTAGTCCCGCGTGACCGACCACAAACCCTGCCATGGGAGATCACACCGCTGTTAGTCACTACAGCACAATGACTCAGTTATACTGTGAGTGAGTCACAGTTTACCCCCCAGAGCAGATGTGACTCCCTTTAATCTCTCCGAGCGCCGCTCACCTGTTCTCAGAAACAACACAATGCTGAACATGGAGAGGATGGTCGGCACCATCACCCCGAAAAACGTGTTCAGTTTTCGATGGTTTTGAGGTGGCGTCCCAGAGCTGGACTCCGGAGTAGGGTCGGGGTCAGGGTCGGGCTCTAAGCCGCACGCCGCCGCGGTCACAGTCATGCCGCACACCCCTGAGGTGATCAGAGGGGTACGTTCGTTTGACATGGCTGCTGGGAGGAGCTTCAGGTTGGTCTGCTTACTCTGTGAAATCAATGACAGGGGTTTAAAAAAGGAAGAATCTTTCAATTTAACTCTCATACACACATATGTTGATTAAATGAATGGCCACAAGGTAAAGGATGTGACATGCCCTGTCACATGTGCTCATGTTAAATACATCCCCGTTCAACTAAGGACACACTGAGACAGTTTGCATCTTCACATCATTTCCAGCACTTCCTCAAAATCATCATTTGCACACTAGCACATGTGCTGCTCTGTCTTATGAAAACTTTTAGACACAGATCATCTGCTTAAAGACTTCTGTGGCTTTTTAACAGCTGAGAATATTAAAATCTAATACTTCATTGCACCTGACCAATATAAAATATATGTAAAATATTTTTTACACACACCACAACAATGGACCAAACGTCGCTGGAGACAACCTGTGAGACAGGTTTGCAAACAACCCTTCCTAATGAGAGCTGCTACTCACACTTGAGGTTGGTATTTGCAGTCAGCTGATTCACAGCTGCTTGTCTGTTCTTACATGCAACTCAAACCAAAGTCTGGACATCTCCTTTCTCTAAGCATCCTCAAGGAGACTGTTTTCATCACTGAAGCTGCTGAAGGTCTCTCTGACATTTGTTATTAGGTCGACCACAGGAATCACATGTCCTGCCATCACATCACATGATTGGAAGGCAGGATAAAAGTTATACACAACAAAACATGACTGAACGTGTATCACGGGGATCACACCCAGATGACACTGACACACGATTAAGCGCTGAAACACTTGATTATATGAATGGCTGTTAGACATTTCATCCACATCTGTTTCTCTGTGTAAACACTCAGTGGTTCCAGCTGCTGACATGTGAAAAAAAAACCCTGACCATATAACCAGTTGATGATAAATCCAGGACACTAATTAGCAGGGGAACAACCCTCGTGTAAATATTTCTCAAACATGTGCATCTGCAACTGGCTGACTAAGTCTTTTAAAACATGCGTGAATGTTGCAAAATTCTTGTACAAGCTGTCAGCCCCATCATGATGAGAAGACTGTGGTTTAAAGAGGAAGTTGAACTTTCAGTGAGACCGAGCTGCAGGGATCTATATCAGAGTCCCTTCCCTCTCTGTTCTGGACATGCAGAGAGTGGCATCAGTGGCCAGGCTCTGCAGGATGCTGTTAGTGACGCACTGATCTGATATTTATAGTGATGTTGCAGTCCGCCGACCTAACTAATGAGGCCCTGTAATGGTCCGCGGACCCTACTTTACCAAAACAAATCACCGTCTCCGTCACATATACGTAGCATGAGGGTGGCGTAACTGCGGCATTAAAACTTTGCGTCCTTTGAATGGCTCTTTGGTGAAAATCCTGGTTAAATTACACATGTTAGCTGCATCTTAGGTGAATGTCGTTTCCAGACTGTCTGAAAGGAAGTAGTTTCCACGCCGGGTTGATCAGCCGGGTTTAATAAAACAACGCAGCTGATCCAAAGTGTCAATCAAATGGCAACATCCAGGATGTTTGCAAACAACGCGCACCCCGTGATGTTTCCCCTGAAACATGGGGGCGCACGAACGCGCTTACCTCTCTCAACCTCTCCACGCAGCTTCACCCACTTCCTGCTTGAGAACTCACTGCTTTAACGGCTCCACGGAGGCTGCGTGTCTGTGCGTGTCCACCGCGCTCCGTGGAGGAGACGTCCCGGGTCAGGCGCGCAGCGGTGGACGGTCAGATGTGACC
>OOFC01000153.1:19778-36146 GCA_900323345.1 Pseudochromis fuscus
CAGATGTGACCGCAGCGAGGCCGGTGGACAGGACACAGCTGGCAGGGCTGAGACACTCACAGAGTTAGATGCTGTGAAAGATGCGCTGCCCAATGACAACACAACAGCCGTGGCACGCCTCGTTCACCCTGTTATTTGTTCAAAAGTGTCACGGGAGAGCAGAGAGGAGCCATGTGACTGCCAAAAGGGGAGGGCGAAAACATCACAAATATGAGAGAAGGTACTGCTTCCGAAATAACCACGCCTACAATTGTCAGACCGTTCAAACGTGACCTCAGATTTAAAGACAACTTTAAATGAACACATACATACATTATAAGTGGTTATTTCTGATATTATTGTATTCACTTGTAGAAAAAAAAACTTGTACATGCAAGTACATAGTGTCTGAGCCCCAGGCTGACGTAAAGTTGAACTATAGGACGAACTGCAATGTCATTCATCTCCACCAGGGGTCACTGTATGTCGGAAATAACGCCTATACATAAGGAGGAGATCACTCTGGCAGGACAAGTTCAGTGAGGTTCTCATATAAATAATGGAAGGGAAATTAAAATGGAAACGAGTTATAACCCTAAGTGAACCTATATCCATTCTGCTGCAGCAAACCAGTACAAAAAACAGGAAAATGCTTGATGACATTTCTGTCTGTGTGGTATGTTCCTGAACTACTCATCCAGGTTAATCCAAGAGGTGCAGCAGTTTGAATATAGTTGTACATATCTGAAATCCCATCCCATAGTTATGATTAAAAACAACAACATAAAAACAAATTATACAGCATTAATCATAGATATCAAAAGATCATCCGGTCATAAAAAATGTCAAAAAAGTCAGTTTCATAGAATGTCATAAAAACACCATGATTGAAGGTTTGTAAAATAATACAGTATGTCTGAATAAATGTCATAGGATACTATGTCATAAAAAGACAAAAAGGAAAAATGTAATGTATGTCAAAGAACCATGTGGTATACACACCAACAGTTAAGGCCTAACCATTAGGATGTAGTACTACTATATATAGCCTAGCATTTATGTCTTAAATTGCAGTATGTCAACAATTGTAAGTGTGTGGCATGTCATTAAAAGATGTCATAGTGTAGGATTTTTATCCAGTGAGGGTGGGAATTAAACCAGGGTCTAACTCTCTGGTCTTGCAGTGCAATAACAGTCAAGACAGTTAGGATTTTACTGGGGATTCCTATACTGATCTGACCACACACAAAATCCTATCACCTTGGTCTCCTTTAAAAAAAAAAAAAAAAAATCAACAATTACAGATATTAACACCAAAAAGAGCAGTGCCCAGGTCCTGAACGTACTTTTAGTTTTAGTTCCATCTTTCTAGCTTCAAGCATGTTGGATGTAGAATTTCTCTTTTTGTGGTTGTTGTTTTGCTTCATAATCCCTGCTGGACTGTTAAACCTGTACACTCATCACAGACCAAACATTTGGATTTTGAAAATGTAACCATTTCATCCTGTAATCTAAAAATATTCAGATGGAGAAAATCCACATTAAGATAATAAAACCTGCATGTAGTTCCTCTGTAACCCGCACCACATTTTCAGGAGTATCGTTTAATACCTCATCCTACCATGTTATGAGGTATGAAATATTTTTATATTGTTTTCCATTAAAGGTTAATTTAAAAATGTATGCAAAAATGCAGTGTATGTGCACTGGAATCTCCACAAGTTGTGATATCACATCTTTTTAACTCACGGAGAAATGTTATCTATACCACGGGGTCTCAAAAGTGAGGCTAATGTGGACGTGCAAAAAAAGTGCAATAATCCTGATGGCCAAAGTTTTTTCCAAAAAACTCCAATTGATTTAAATTTAAAAATTGTCATTTTCAATCATGAAATACTGAGCCAATATAGTCAATATAGTCCATCTGAAAAAAAAAATTCTTATAGGCTTCAAAAAGAGGACTACCTAGGGATCAGTGAGATAAAGAACTCCAGTCTCATACACATTGGGCAGTGACCTCAGGTTCAAAGGTCAGACCTGCCTTCTCACTCCTCCCTTCATATCCAAATATGGTCACTTCTGACTCCAATCAGCCAACATGGCAACATTCAAATTCCAAATTCTTGGCAAATCCTGGGAGTCCACAACCAAACGTTAGCTTGGTCCATTCTGTATACAATCTGGTTTGTACATCGCCCTGCACAGCAAGAGTCAAACACACAACTGAAACTGATAGGAAACACTGTATGTAGTGTTGAGACAAATCCTGGGGTTGGTTCTCTGATACACTACAGGAATAAATTACTATTGCTGCACCTTTATTGTCTTATTTTAAACATGTCATAAGAAAATATTCATCTCAGTCATCCTCCTGAACTCCAAACTAGCACCTGATGAAGTACATATAGTTCAGGTTGGTATTTGGACAAGCATTTAGTATTTTCTGTATATTTTATGAAAAAGAAAAAATAAAATAAATGTATAAAAATCACGTTTTAAAGAGTGGGAAACGCATGTAGAAATGCTGCCATACATACAGCCTGTAAAAGCATGAAGAAATCAGAGGGTAAAACCTTTAACGACCTGAGTGATCGGTTCACTCGTGGCTGTGTGCAGACTGGCTGCAGGAGGAGAGGGTCTGAAACGTGCAGAGTGGTGTGTACACAGAGTGGGGGGGTCATGGGATTTACAAGTGTTTAAGAGATGGGTGTGGTTGTTGAAACAGGCTTCATGCTCAGATTTGTGGATCCTGCAAGAAGCTCGGCGCGTGATCCTGTTTCTGAAGGATGATATATAAAAAACAAAACAGAAAAACAGGAACTGTGTGGATATTACCGCAGAGGGCCGCCTCTCATTATTCTTACTGATATCTACTGATTGATGGCTTGATTGATCTCCTGCAGCTTCTTCTTTGCCTTATTATTTCCTACAATGATGCACTTTGCAGGTTTTACTCAGTGATTCGTCGCTGTCCTGATGAAGTGTCGGCGGAGGGAGGAGGAGGAGGAGGAGGAGGAGGAGACCAGAGAGAGAGAGAGAGAGGAAGGAAACGAGGATCACGTCACGAAGACTCGGAGTAAAAGGGACTGAATAGTGGTTAATGGACGATCCTTGATGCGGGCCGGGGACCGAGCTGGGGCCAATAATTGTGTTTGTTTACGCCGCGTTGGACAAAGATGGTTTTGTTAACTTGTCGGGCGTGAAAAGAAAGGAGCAGCCAGGCATTATTTTTGTAGAGGGAGCGACAACAGCAGCACAGCTCAGCACAGCAGCAGATTTCATCTCTTCAGGAGCTCCAGTAAAGCAGAGAAATGGAAATGTGTGGAGCCCTCCTCCGTTTGCCTGTTTACTGAAGGATCTGGAAACAGCCCTGAAATCGTGACACGCGGAACTTTAAGCGGATCCACTCTGAACTTCATCTTTTTTTTTTTTAATGACTGAAAAAGACCTATAGTGAAATCCTCCGCGGTGGTGCTTTCAGTTTTCTTTTTTCACCCTATACGGCAGAAAAAAAGCAGCAACATCATCGGGAGAATTAACAGGTAGCCACCCCATTATCCAACACTGTGACAGCAGCTGCAGGTCATCCACTGTAAGATGGCTGGATGGTGATGCTGATATTCATGGCATCATTTTTCACTACATGATTTGAGCTACATCCGCATTTTTTAGGAGCTAAAACGAGATGTGGTCCAGGCCTCCGTGACTGTGCTGATCAATATGTGATGTAGCATTTGCATCCGTGGGGCCCGTCTTCTTATTTAAATGTCTAAATGCGGCAGACAGTGAAATAAAAAACCCCCCGTGACATCTGAAACTGGCTTGTAGCTGCTTTTCTCTTCACTGCGGGTTTTTCATGTCAGTGGGAAGCTCCTTATAGGCCGTGTACATTTCACTGTGTCAAGCATGCAGTGGTTGTGGAGGCTCTGCACTCTCCTCCAGCTGCTGATGTAGCCATGCCATGTTACACATCAGAGGTGCATCCTAAGGGGTGGGGCCCAGTCACTCTTTGGCTTCTTTTGAATTTCTGTCTCCTTTTGCTGTGTAAAAGATATTCTCAGAGGTAAGCTGACAGCATGCTTTATTCTGCTCCACATCAGCACTGTCATGAAGGAGGCAGCCTCCAGCCTCCTGCCTCCAGCCTCCTGCCTCCTGCCTGCTGCCAGGCCCATGCATCAGTGCAGGTGGAATCTGTGTCTCTCTCCTACTTTCTATCTGCTGACATGACTTCAGCCCAGATCTGCTCGTCCTCCAGCTGCAAACAGCTAAAAGCAGGCATCCGAGCATCTGGCTGGACCCATCCAGGCCTGATCTCCGATGCCCCCACCCCCTGCCTCCCACACACACACACACACACACACACACACACCCCTCCTCACCCTCCACAGCTTTTCTTCTCCTCATTGGCTAAATGAGCAGCTGTGCCAGGAGACTGAGACCCACGATGCACCCCTTTTGGCTTCCATTAGTGCCGTGTGATCCATCTGGTCGCAGGTCCCTCCAGGGAACAGTGGTCTACTGTAGCTAATTGCTCTTCCTTGCACCGTGTACTGTATGTTTGCTGTGGACTGTTATCGTGAATTTGAAATATAGCCTGTTTGGGAGACTGTTCAAATGTATAGTTGTGGAAATGCTGCTTCCTGCTGTGTGACTTACAGTGTGTGACCCCCAGGAGCCAAGGATGTTTCCACATTGTGCAGCTGTGTCATTAAGGAAATTAGAGACTCTTCTACCAAAAAGACCCCGCAGTGACTTAGCTGGAGGATGACTGTGTCCAGCATCAGTGTGAAGTTTTGTCTGACCTGTATGTGCACAGCTTTAAAGGGAGCGTTCACCCAGTATCTGCTGCTTGATAGCAGCTTAGTCATTACAGATTATTCTCCTCAGTTAAACCAGGCGTGGTGCTTGCACAGCCATAAACAGATTACAAGTTTTTTCCTCACTCTGGGTTCAGTAAACCTTTAGAGATTAAAATGAAATGTGTGCTTTTGTTGTATTATTTATTTCGGCAGATCAGGGGCACACCAGTATTTTCAGTAAATTATTTTACCTAATTGATACATTTTTGATGAAAGTGGACCCCTGGATTACTGGATTATGAAAGCATGAAACTATGCTAATCCCAGTGGGACTTAACAAATATACATTGGCAGTGATTTTTATTAAATTTGAGAGGATGCTTTGTGTAAATCCCAGTTTGATATTTAAAGTTGTGCCCCCAACCAACAGGTGACAGCTTGGACAAATTTGAAAATGAGCGAGCTGGAGCAGCTTCGTCAGGAGGCCGAGCAGCTTAGGAACCAGATCAGAGTGAGTAAAGTGTTTCTGTATTTAAATATTCATCTTTATTATGATATTACAGACATATTTTACTGTTGTTTCATGGGTTTTTTTTCTCCTTATGATGTCATGTCCGTTAGGATGCCAGGAAAGCATGTGGAGATTCAACCCTGACACAGGTAAGTGTCATTCTGGGGGCTCAGTAGAAGGGATTACCACCAGCCATCAATATGGGAACATGAACATCAGCTCATGAGATAAATTTAACACTAGGTTTTTAGTTAACATTTAAAGTATTATGAAGTAAACTCAAAGCTGCACAGAGATAAATTATCAGTCACTTCCATGTTTATTTTTTACATATGCATCATTCATATTTTCACCTCTTCCTGTTCTGTTGTTTTTTCACGTTTGACAGCAGCCATGTTGTTTCTTTTTTTACTTATCAGTAACAAAGGTGAATGTATTTAAATCTTTTGTCTACTTTAGATAACTGCTGGTCTGGATCCAGTGGGGCGGATTCAGATGCGAACAAGACGCACCCTCCGTGGCCACCTCGCCAAGATCTACGCCATGCACTGGGGTTCAGACTCAAGGTGAGGCTGTATTACTACTCAACTTAATTCCTTTGATCGCCTTTTACTTTACCATTGCTGCACATTAGTAAAATAGGCCAATGCAGTCTCCCCTTGAAACTGACCAGCTGAATGGTTTGGCCCTGTGCCACAATGAGATAATGCATTTCTGTTCATCGGCTGTGTGGTGGAGCTACATGAAACCATATTTACAAATCTCAGAGTTGTGAAACCGCTCTTCCATTACCCAAAGGACAGATGGATATAAGCCCCATAGTGAAATATTTCTGGCTATAATCAGGTGAATATCTTCTGTACTGGACTCTTCCTCTTGTCCCATCATGACATTTTAAAATGTCCTCACAGCTATTGGATGGATTGCAGTGACATTCAGACGGCAAACTGTGAAACTTACATCATCCTGTCTGGGTTAAATGTACTGTATGCAACTAAAACGACTTTACCTTGAACCCATATATATATATATATTTATCATCTCCAGTTGTCATAGAGCCAAAACATTTTATCCAACATATTCTGGAACAGAGGAGTTTAAGATTCAGATTCAGCACAGCATAAAAAGTGTAGTGCTTCACTTTAGTATACAGAAGCATGTATTGCATGTTTCTACCTTTTCTGGTTGTCTCTGCAGACTTCTGGTTAGTGCCTCTCAAGATGGAAAACTGATCGTCTGGGACAGCTACACCACTAACAAGGTAAACCCATCAGCTGGATAACTGTAAGTAAAAGTGGAGTAAAGTCATGTTGAAGTGTGATTGACTCATCACATCTTCCTTTGCAGCATTTTCAATGACCTATTATATAACCTCTACAGAGGATTTTTCAGTGTTACTGGCACATTTTGTGTGCTCTGACTAACAGTTTGCATTTGGTTTCACTCTGCGGTGTCCGAATACCTCTTTCCGTCTTAGATACACGCCATCCCCCTGCGCTCCTCCTGGGTAATGACCTGTGCGTACGCCCCTTCTGGGAACTACGTGGCCTGCGGAGGCCTCGACAACATCTGCTCCATCTACTGCTTGAAGACACGTGAAGGCAACGTCAGGGTCAGCAGGGAACTACCTGGCCACACAGGTGAGAGCAAAATGACGCCCTCAGGAACCTTCGTTTATTTCCGTCTCTCTCTGAAACTGATGAGACATTTCAGTCGTGTGTGCACCAGTCCCTCGCCTCGTGGGAGAGAGTGCTGCTCCCAAACCTCTAAACAATGAAGATTTCATTTACATGGTTAATTAATCGCAGGGTAACACAGTCCTAATGAGCTGAGACATCAACTCCTGTCTGTAGCTGCTGTGCTGCTGTATGTTATTAGATTGAACACAGTTTCTGCTTTGCTGTAGTTGACAGGAATCAGCAGATCATGTGTGCCGTGCTACAGGTTTGTAGATATCTGCTCAACAAGTCAACACACTTTAACTGGGAATCCTTAAAAGGACACATGAGATGCTGCAGTCGTGATCTTACCGATGAACATCACATACATCACATCAAGATTTCTCCCCTAGAAGAGCATCATTTTCTCTTACTCAAATTCAGATGAGAAGCTGTGCAGATAGATGTTTGTTAATCAGTCACCTTCACTTCAATAAAGCTTTATGAGCAGCCTGAGTGTTTATTCATGCAGGTTGTGCCTACACACAGTCTGTCCTGCTTTATTGGTGGCTTTTTACGGTACTTTATTGCAGCCTGGGAGAGATTAAAAAATAATTAAATGTATGAATATTTTCCCTGAAAGATAACAGAATTATCTTAATGAACATTTATTGTCAATAAATATACAAATATAGCATTATAGATCATATAATGTTGCATGTGGAAAATAAACAATGACATCATTTTAAGGAGGTCTAGTGCACCGATGATATGAATGTAGTTAATACCCTTGTCTTAATGTGTTATTACATTCAGTGTACAGTTTTGATATTTTTGTGTTACAGTAGATGCTGGTAATGTTACTTTTCACCTGAGATGTCTGAATATGTATTTCATCTATAATGCTCACACTTTCACCTCACCTCCATGTCTGTACTTTCTGTTCTCTCAGGCTACCTGTCATGTTGCCGTTTCATTGATGACAATCAAATCATCACGAGTTCAGGAGATACCACATGGTGAGTCACACAGATCCAACCAGCGATGTGCAGCAGAAAAAAAAACAAAAAACAAAACATGTTTTCTTCTGCTGCTGACTGACTCTGTGCTCTGTGCCCCAGTGCACTGTGGGACATTGAGACGAGTCAGCAGACCACGGTTTTCTCGGGCCACACCGGCGATGTCATGAGTCTGTCTCTGTCGCCCGACCTCCGCACCTTCGTGTCAGGAGCCTGCGATGCCTCAGTCAAACTGTGGGACATCAGGGACAGCATGTGCCGGCAGACCTTCACAGGCCACGAGTCAGACATCAACGCCATCTGTGTGAGTGTGCTCAGGCCACAAGTTACCTTGTGACCACACTGGTGGTTTTCAATCGTGCACCTTTATTCACAGTTTTTTTGTTTGTTTTACTCTTTCTTAGAATCCTAGAATTTACACATGGAGTTCAGTTCAGCTGTCATGTTGTACACCTCACCCTGTGGAGAAGACACATTTCTAAAAAAAGAAAAACCCAACCTCCCCTACAACCACAGACTGTACACAGACTGTACACAGAATGGACAAAGCTAACATGGTGTCACTGTGTTTGGAGTTTCCTTTTGAAGCCAAGAGTTTGGTATTTGAACGTCACCATGTTGGTTGTTTAGAGCCAGAAGTGACCATATTTGGATATGAAGAGAGGAGTGAGTAGGCCCGTCTGACCCTTGAACCCGAGGACACTGTCCACCTGTCAATCAAACTAACCACACCCCTAAATCTTCCTCTTTTTGAAGCCTAATATCTACTTAACCCTTTAATTCCTAGCGTGTCGTCAGTGACACGTCTGCACGTGTCTTTGGATTACCTTAATTATGTCATGGTTAGCGCAATCGGAAAAATGCCAACAGTTCCCGAGAGCAGAGATGCTGCACTTTACAGTGAATATGTTGTCATTACAGTAATTCTTTCACTAGCGCCTCTCCCAGAAGCCGGCAAATTAGGTGATTTACTATATACTACGTGTTGTAAGAGTATAATAACAGTGATGATGAAGCAAGAATAGCAGAAAAACAGAAAAATTTAATTTCTTTTTAGAGTTTTAGTGAACAAAAACACTGCAATTACACAAGCAGATATTTGAATCAAAATAAGCATAAAAAGTCTAGGTGGAAATTTGCAGTGATAAAGGGTTAATGATGATTAATGATGATTTTTTTTTTTTTTGGACCACCAGATCACTGAGAAGAAGAATTGACTTTAGCTAATGACATCAACATGACTTGTGAAAAAACATTTTCATGGTTGAAAATGAACATTTTTTAATTCAAGTTAATTGGAGAGCAGCTCATAGTGGCCATTGGGAGTATTGCATTTTTTTGCACTTCTCCATTGTCCTCATTTTTGAGCCCTAGTTGCTTCGTCCAGTTTTATATACAGTCATTGACTACAACACAGACTATGTGCTGAATGATGGAGGCATTGAAAGTACCACACAGAAGAGTATGTTAATTATTATGATAAGATTATGTAATTTTCTTATTATTTAAGTTATTAGTTGCAACATAGAAAGTGGATCCACTGCTTTTGCAGACTAAAAAAATCAGAATAGCAAGGATGTTTCATTATTCCAATGTTACAGCCCAACTATGGTGTAAAGTGGCAGTGTGTCCCTCCTGTGTACTGTCTTAATTCACAATCAGCGGAGCAGCTCCGGGATTTGTCTTGGTGACGTCACACACTGTCTTGTCTCCAGCTTTGGCAGGGATTTAAAATGGGAGCACGCTACAGGATTAACAAGATTATCAATTAACACCATATCTGAACATCCTGACCATTAGGAGACAGTCTCCAGTACTGGCTCATGGGCTTTCTGACAGAGCAGCAGGTGAACAAGTTCTGCATTAAAACCGACCACAGTGATCGTCTCTCAGACTGAAAACAAGAGCAGAGACACAGTGACCGTTTTCTGTCACATTAGAGCAAATAGAAAAACAGAACCAGTTTCCTTTACTGTGTTTCTATCTGTGTAACCCTCCTTTTAAAAATATCTTGGCAAAGTTGTCTCCACACTTCCTGCTTCTTATCTGTCTTCCTCTGCTCCTCCTCAGTTCTTTCCTAACGGCAGCGCCTTCGCCACCGGCTCCGACGACGCCACCTGCAGGCTGTTCGACCTCCGTGCAGACCAGGAGCTCAGCCTCTACTGCCATGACAACATCATCTGTGGCATCACCTCCGTGGCTTTCTCACGCTCCGGGCGTTTGCTGCTGGCCGGTTACGACGACTTCAACTGTAACATCTGGGACGCCATGAAGGGAGACAGAGCAGGTGGGGAGAAAGCAGCCATGACTCATGAGATGTTAGGGAGTTGTTTAAGAAGCTGAAGTTGACGGGAGGAGGATTTCTATTGTAGACATTGGAGAATATCTTAGTTATATAATATAAGAGATTTTTTTAAATATATTTTTTGTTGTTTTAGTTTAGCTTTTTGTGCCACAGACCGAATATGAAAGGTGTGAGTTTGTTATAAACTTCCCAATCAACTATAACCTCTATCAGGATTATAGTTGTTTTGGTTTAAGCAAAGAAATAAATGGAAACCACAGTCCAAAGTAAAATTGATACTTATTCACAGTTCAGCTACAAGGTTTAACTCAAAAACCAAGAAAAACATTTGAATCAAAAACAAAGGCTGAGTGAAAACTTTGATGTTCTTCTGTGTGTTTTCTTTCCTTTTGAAGGAATGTAGAATAGACTTCTTTATGAAAAAAGTAGTTATACCATGCACTTAAAAATACTGTAAAATATAACAATTTTACAATGAAATATGTCTGATAGTTTGAACATCAGTTGTGATTTGTACTTGGAAATTCAGTTGTACCTACAAAATACACTGTGAAGTTATTATAACTGAAGATTTTTAATTTGTTTTTACATTTTAAATTATTTTTTTTCCTACTGGTTTGTCATGTGATTTTTTTTTGTCTTTTTAGGAAGTCTTCAGATTTAGTGCTTGACAGCATATGAGTCCTCATCACTCAGCTATCAGGCCAACTTAAAGTCAGAGAAAATGAAACATAAACACATACAGAGGTTGATAGTTTGATATTTCAGAGCCCTTAAGAAAAAATTCAGAAATATTTAACCTTTTGTGTAAAACAGTATTTTTCTATGACAGTCCTACAGAGCTGCCATGATGCAGTCAATCTCACTGTGTGTAGCTTCCATGTGCTGAGCCCATGTGATGTCAGAGCATTTCAACTAATCTGAACATTTGTCTGATTGGATGAAATGCTCTGACATCACATGGGCTCATTTAAAATGGCAGCCTTCATGGAATAATCCATAATGGGGGGAATTCCATATTTCAGAGATGGATATCGTGGTTGTATGAGCTCTTTGAAACAATGCTGCTCTGTTCTGTAAGATTCTCAATTTTTTTCCCCCCAAGAAGACTGCGATCACAGTAACAAGTCATCTTTTGTGTTTCCTCGTGCCTCCTGCAGGAGTCCTGGCCGGCCATGACAATCGTGTGAGCTGTCTGGGTGTGACGGATGACGGCATGGCGGTGTGCACCGGGTCCTGGGACAGCTTCCTTAAGATCTGGAACTGAGCCATGCACATAAACAGCAAACACACTCCAGACACACAACAGACAAACACCGCTCCCCTGCTGTGGGACACAGTTTGCACCCTGTATTCACACTGTATGTATGATCCAACAGACAAACATTGTACTGTACATAATATATATGACTTAGGTATGAGTTTACACACACACACGCACACACACACACACACACAATATGACACAACACCTGAACACATGCCCACATTACCTACTGCTGATGTTAAGTGCACAGCAGCAAGGCTACAGTAACACACACAGACACACACATTTTTCCTGAGAGACACTGCTCCTCAAGTTAAGCGGGGGAGAAGACGTTATTGGACAATTCTGTCTTTGTTTACAATGAAGTCCGAAATGCACTTCAGACAAATTTTTCTGTACTATTTTATTTTGTCTCGAACATATCTCAGCAACAGTAATGTGAAGGAAGATTCATGTGAGTCCATTAACACTGAAAAAAACAAAAAAAAACAATTAGCGACATGTGGTTCATAAATCATATAGTCACTGTTTTTAATAGATCTGTACCCCCACATTCAGTTCATCTCTTCTAAAGTTTTTTTTGGCATATTATTATTATGTTTTTTTTTTTACACTTATCTTATTCATGTTCTCCCTGTGTGCCTCAGATACACTTATTAATAGAGAATATTGATACAGTTAATTAAACTCAAAACAATGGGAGATTAAGAAGGTGAAACAAATAAACATTGTAAGACACATGTTAATAGGCAGGAGCCAGTATTCATACTTTGACTTTGTCACTGTATTATCTGGACATTACTGTGGTATAATTGTACATAATATTAATAAATAATAGCCTCTCCTGCCGGTAATTGTGGTTTCTTTGTTAAAATGGTGTTTCTAAAAATAATGGTACATTTTATTCATACACTTGGATAAAATCGGTGGATATTGTCTGGTATTTTCACTATTATATATAAATAAATAAAATGCCTGTTCCAGGATTGATCGGCCACACATAAATTATTAGCCTACTTTCTAATTGGCCTAGTTACAGTTTGGGATAAAATGAATCCCTTCAATTGTTTTTGACTTTTATTGGGTAATAGTGCCATAAAAAATAAAAACAAACTGAAGACAAATGAAGTTTGTTATTTTATATTTTAAAACAAGTAGAGCTGTAAAGTTTGGTTTAAAGCTCATCATACAGTAAATTAAACCACCTATTTATTCAGAAATTAACCTTCAAAATCACCAATAGGTAATTATTGTTAATAACATTATGGCAATGTGCTGATATGTCATTTAATTCATTGTTACCAGAATAACATCCACGTAAAATTAGTGAATGAAAGAGATTTGGTGAATGAGATTTTTATATTTAGAGGATGGAAGTGTTTTTGTTTTCAGCCACCAGGGGGCGCTGCAGCTCATTGTGCGTCTCTGACTCACCAGATAAAGATGGAAGTTTTAATGTATCTCCAAAAAAATAATCTCATAGAAAATGTGTAATATTCTGGAAACTGAACACTGCTTCTTGTTAAGTGAAATATGTGTTTGTGAATATTTGTAACAAATCAAGAAGCAACAAGCACAGGTTCAGGCAGGTTCTAGCACCATGATGTGGATAAACTGCAAAGTACACTTCAAGTCAAGTATCAAAAAGAAAGACACTTCATACAGACTAAGATGAGATCAATGTATTTTATTTTTCAAACAATCTGTATTAAGACATGAAATCATTCAACACAATCTTTTGAAAGTTTAAAGTTTATCAGTCTATGAAATACAATCTGGAGTTAACCTCTCACAAGTAACACAGACGCGCGCGCACACTAAAACATTGCAAAGATGTTAACTGTCTTTAAAAAAAAAAAAAAAAAAGTTATTGAAAAAAGAATAGTAGATATTGTAGTTCTGTTCAGAGATCCATGTGGTTTTAGAGCTCCCCAAGTCTGATCTGCCTCACTCCCAGCTACAGCTGCTCACCCATTCATACCTTATTGATTAGAAATACAAGCTATGAGAGAAGAGTGCCTCATGAGAGTATCATCTATCATCCACCTGTCCATACTTAAGAGTTCATAAAGGCAGTTTTCTGGGATTTTATTATTATTACATAACAAGCATCCCAACAGGTGATTGTGTTAAACTGACAGAGAGAAGCAGTTACTTCTTTTGATTACAAACAAAAGTAGAAGTACACATAAACCAGCCTACATTTAGTCTGCCAAAGGCCACTGAAGAATCACTACCTGCAAGTCACACTGAGACAATCAGGGTTTTGATTTGTTCAAATGCTTGTATTGCTTATAAATTAAAAAAAATAATAATAATAAAGAAATGTCATCATCTCTCAGGACAATGCTGTACACCCACAACGCAGCGCTGCATCAGTTCAGCAGTCAGATCTGTTCGAGCTCACGGCCAGACTGATGCACTTCTTCTAACCTAATGAGTTGTGAGGCTCAGGTCTTTTTAAATGGCCCTCGGCGCAACATGAAAGTAGCGCTTTCACATCTTAAGGTGCTTTTAGGGAAATCACGGCGAGTTCTTTGTTGCTCCAACCTGTAAAAACCATTACAGGAACTTCTGCTGCATCAAATTAGACAAGTGACTTCTTGAGATAACAGCCTGTATTACACAGACCGTACATAGAATGGACCAAGTTAATGTGACATCACCCCCTCAATCTGAAGAGGAAGTGACCATTTTTGGATGTGGGAGGAGTGAGGAGGCGGGTCTGACCCTTGAACCTGAGGACACTGCCCAATATGTATTAGACTTGAGTTCAGGTCTAGTCTCATTGGACACCAGGTCTGTCAATCACACTAGCCACGCCCCTAAATCTTTTTGATGCCTAATATCGACTTAATTATTTCAGGATTGAAAATGACCATTTCTGAATTGAAGTCAGTTGGAGTTTTTTGGAGCCAGCTTCTAGTGGTCGTCAAGAGTACTGCACTTTTTTACACTTCTGCATCAGCCTCACTTCTGAGCTCCGGTTGCTTCATCCATTTCTATAAACAGTCTGTGGTATTAAGCTTACCCAAAAGTTAGATGTAGGCATTTGTCATGAGGCATTAGTTAAACACACCTGTTTAACAGAGTCAAATCATTTATTTAGGATAGTAGCTCGCCAGAAAAAATAAGGTTTTAGTTCAAACGATTAAATAAATATGATGCTATGGCTTTTTGTTTTCTTTTAAATGGAGAGGATATGTCTTAGTAAAAGCTGCACGGATGTATTTAGCTTTTAATTTCCTGTGCATTAGCTACAAATGTATCTCATTTAAGTGAAAATCAAGTATTTTGACTGAGCTTGTGCACCGCAGCCAAATATATTATGTAACTTGTGTGTGTTGAAGGAAAACTCCACCGCTTTTACACATCAAAGTGTTGTGTAGAAGGTTTGTCTGAAGTCCTTGATGTATTTTTTAAAAGCTGTTCATAGTGCTGCACTTCTACCATGGAGAAGTTCAAGTATCAAAATTGATGCACTTTTTTTGTTCGTTGCATTCTTCCACCGAATCGTACACTGAAATTGTAAATTATTACCCAGGTTACAGGTTCAGGCGAGGACTCAAATGTGTTATGCTAGTAGCTGCTGATGTAGCCTCGAACCAGTTTTTTTTTTTTATCTTGTGGTTTTCAGCTCAAATTAGCGAGATCACATGAAGCAGTTTATCACACAGCTCTGTCCGGAGCCACAAACAACTTCATACAACATTTCTCACATATGCAGCAAAACATCTATGAACAGACTTTGATGTGTAAAACCCACAGAATTACATTTTATATGCAAATAACTGAAGCTGTCAACAACTAGACTACTGACTTTTCTGTATTTTGTAACTAACTTTTTTTTTTTTAAAACACATTTTGAGAGCTAAGCGTCACATCCTGGACCATGAAACCCTTCATATCACCACTGCACTGCCTCTGTGATGATCCCTGTCATCTCCTGAGAATATTAACAGCCTGTCAACCCAGCAATTTACACCTGAGGCCACATTCAACACCAGTCTGTGAATCGCCACGAGTGTCTCCATCACAGCCACAGTCCACTCTACTGGCAACAAGAAGACAGACTTATGTCCCGATGACGCCGCAGTATTTGACCACTACACACAGCTGTCTCGGCTGACTACTTGCTTAACTCTAGCGACTACTTAGACCGATTTCACGAGTTTGACAACAAAATGAGGAAGGAAAAAAAACAGAATCCATCTCTCCATCCCACTCGATTATAGCTTTGATCTCTCTGCCCTAAAATACATTGTGCTTAGATTAATAGAGCGGTACACATTTTTATATAAATACAAATCTGTCTTGTAGATGTACATTCACTTTGATTTCTCAATATAGACTAATTTACATATTTTATAAAATAGGTTTCTCAGAATATATCAAGCTACTCTCCCCACTACAAGATTACACAATCAACATTATTAAGGAATTAAGCGTTTACCTCATCTTTGCAGCATGAACCTACGTTTTTTTTTTTTTAATCTGAGCAGACATCACACACGGAGTTTAACTTGATGTGTTCACAATAACTAGGTTTTCTCTACAAACACGTTTTCATACACATGGCTTTTCCTCTATGCTGGCTCCCCACTGTGAGCAGATCCTTTACACGTTACACCGGATTCATTTTACTTATGTGTTATTGCAAATTATCGCCCGTTGGTTATTTATTTTAGATCGTTATTTGTGTGGTGCCAAAAAAGCATTTCAAGTCCATCTAAGGGATATTCTGGATTTGACTTAAGTGCACTTTAACTGGCACAGGACGCTGATCACAAGGAGGGAGCGAATATAGTTGTGCCTCTTCTTCATGTGATT